>PVKA01055518.1:0-10316 GCA_004027165.1 Ctenomys sociabilis
TAAACACTGATTCACTTAATAGAAATAAGATTATATCAGTTATTTTAAGTTACAAATATGTGTCCAAATTTTTTATACAGAAATAAGATTAGTTAGTTTCAAAAAATATTGTGCTTTTAATAGCCTGAATGAATTCATTTTCAGAACTAGAATAAAGTTTAAAACACTTACATATTCATGAGTCAGCCAGATAGTTCAGTGGACTAAATTGCCTGCTTGGGCAGGCTCAGGGACTGCGGTTCTGTCCCTAGTGTGCAGTGCTGGTCACAGCCCCGAGACATGCTGAGAAGGCTACTGAGACTGGGTGTGGCGACCCGTGCCTGTAATCCCCGCACTTGGGAGGCTGAAATCAGGAGGATCACTAAGACTCCAATCTGTGTAGTGAGACCCTGTAAAAAAATTTACATATTCAAACACATGAATGCATTCTCTTCTCTCTTATGTTAGCAAAATTATTTCTCATACAACTATGACAAGTTCTAGGGATTTGAAATAATTGAACATATTGAGAGTTTAACTGGCATATACATATATATTCATTTTGAAGCTTTCCTTGTGATTTAATTGGTGTTGAAATTTATGGGACATTTCATATATTCATAAGCCATGCAAACAAGGCATGGTGATACCCAAGTCTATTCTCATTTATATGGGAGGCTGAGACAGGAGGATCATAGCTTTAGGTGAGAATCTGCCTTAAAAGAAAATGTCTGGGAGTTGCTCCATGATGGATACTTGGTTAGCATAGTGAGCATCTGAGCTGGACCCTCACAAGCACAAAACAGTTATTTTGCAAATTTTAAAACAATCATAAACAGGTTCAGTGGATATTACAAAGACATTACAAGGCCCTCAGAGCCTTGTAGCAAAGCACAAAAGTTAAGGTCCTGGATCTTGAAAATTGAAATCTTGGGCCAAATTCCAGCTCTTCCACTCTGTAGCTGCATGAAATTGTGGCTTTCACAATTCTAATCCTTAGCTATATTTTCTGTAAAGTGAGAACAATAGCACATAAGGTTGTGATAATCAATGAAAAAGTGCTTAAATATCTACCAACAACAATTATAAATTAATGACATTGTTAGAATGAAGACCTCTTAAGCAAGATAGATGTCATTGTCACTCACTTACTCAAAGTGAAAGCAAGAAACACTTCCGGTTTCAGGGCTTTCACTCTGAGGATTCCATAGGAGCTTCTGTGACCTGGCAGTTCATAAGACAACACAGAGCAGAGGAGACCAATAAGAAAAAGTTATCTCCCACACACAAGTGTCTCATTCCTGCAGTTCAACACTTTGAGAGGCATTTAAAGTAACCAGGGAACAGAGCTCTGAAATGAGATTCTTCACATTCAATAGTACTCAAGCAACAACAGCGACCTAGAAATTAGCCTACTCCACAAAGCAGTTAGGAAGAGAAAAATGGTCTTTCTGGGCTATTAATTCAAGTCCTCAAATGATTCTAAGTCAGCAATAATTGAAAACTATCTGCATCTTGTACTAGGAACTACTACAAAGACAGCAGTATTCAATGTATCAATTGTTGTAACTGTACTACTAACCTGTTGTGAAACTATCTCATTGCTACTTCTTACTCAATAAAATTATTAAAACAAAAAAAATTATGAGCCAAATTTATTTCATGTAAGGTGATGGTTTCATGTTTTTTTTTCATATATTTTTCTATAGGTGACTCAAATTTATACTCGTCTATGGCAGAGTAGTACTCCATTGTGTATAAACACCATATTTTCTCTATGCACTCAGCTTTTGATGGGCACATGGGCTATTTCCAAGATTTAGCTTTTATAAACTCTGCTATTATAAACACACATATGGATATATCACTGTGGTATGATGGTTTTAAATCATCTAAGAAGATACCTACAAGCAGAACAGCTGAGTCAAATGTAATTCCTAGTGTTTCATAGTGGTTGTACTAGTTAATATTCTTCTCAGAGATGAGAAGGTTACTTTTTTCCCCTTAGCTTCACCAACATTTGTTATTGGGTGATTATTGATGTCTATTCTTTTGGGAATGAGAAAGAATCTTACTGTTCTTTTGACTTAAATTTTTAGAATGCCCAGTGATGTTGAACATTTTTTTCCATATATTTATTTGCTATTTGTATTTCTTCATCTGAAAAATGTCTATGCATTTCAGATGCTCATTTTATTATTAGATTTTGAAATTTTGGGGTGTGATTTTTTTGAGTTCTTTGCAATATTCTAGAGGTTAATGCTTTGTCTGAGGAGTAGGTGAATCAAATTTTTCTCATTGTAAGGGTTGTCTCTTCACTTTGATAGTAAGAGTTAGTTTGTTGTGTAAAAGCTATTTAAATTTATGTGACTGCCAGCTATTCATTCTTTGTAATATTTCCTGCTTGAAAATATTATGGAGTCTTGTCCATAAAATCTTTGCCTACACCTATATCTTCGAGAGTTTTACCTACTCTATCTGCCAGCAGATTGTTTCTGTTTTATATTTAGATCTTTGATCCATTTTGATTCTAGCTAGTGGAAAATCAGAGATATGTAGTTAGGTTCTATGTTAATCATTGAAAACCAGTTTTCTTAACACCATTTGTTAAAGAGGCTATCTTTTTTCCAGTGAAGGAATTTGGCATCTTTATCAAAAAAGATACATTGATCTGATCCACAGTCTGATTTTTATCAGGTCTTGGTATCACTAAATTTGTAGTATAAGTTTAAAACAAGCACTAGGAAGTCTCCTGCCTTGCCTTTGTTGCCCAGAATTGATTTGTGTTTTTCTATGTTTCTACTGGTTCCTTGTAAATTTTAGAACTCTTTTCGCTAGGTTCATGAGATATGCTGTCTTTATTTTGATTGAGATTGCATTAAATCTATATAACAATTTTGAAAATATGGATATTTCCATTATGTTGGTTCTTATCCAAGAGAAAAGGATATCCGTTGACTTTTTTGGTATGCTCCTCCATCTCTTTTTTTTTTTTAGAGAACTGTAGTTTTCAGTGTATAAGTTTTTCACCTCCTACTTCAGGTTTCTTGGTATTACTGTGAAAGATATGATTTCCCTAATTTCTGTCTCAGTGAGTTGGTAATTTTTGTTCAGGAATTCTATTGAGTTTTGAGCACCATATCCTGTTACACTTCTAAATTTGGTTATTAATTCTAGGAGTGCGTTGGTGGGGGTTTTCCAGGCCTTCTACATAGAGTATCATGTAGAATGATACTCAGCAAATGATGACAGTGTAACTCTTCCTTTCCTATCCATTACTCCTTTATTTTTTTCCTTCATTTAATTTCTCTTCCTAATGTTTCCTGGACTACACTGAGCAGTAGCAGTAAGGGTGGGGATTCTTATCCTGTATCTGGTTACAGAGTGAAAATTTTCAGTTTCTGTCCATTTATTATGACATTGGATGTTGATTTGTTATAAATAGCTTTTATTAGATTGAGATAAACACCATCTATTCCAATTTTCTGTAGGAATTTTATCACATGTATTTGTTGGACATTGTCAAATGCTTTGGATGCATCTGTTGAGATGATCATGTGGCTTTTGTTCCTGATTCTGCTAGTGTTTCTTGGTTCAGTTAATTATATTCTGTTAATGTAATATAATATTACCTTTATTAATTTTCATATGTTGAATCATCTCTGAATCTCTGAAATGAATTCTATTTATGCCATGGTCTATAATCTGTATAACTTGCTGTATTCTTTTATAAAGGATTTTTGAATCTATATTCAATAAAAAGATTATTTTTAGGTCTCTTTTTTGTTTGGGTCTTTTTCTGCTTTTGTATTGGGTAATATTTGCTTCTAGGAACAACTTTGGAATCTTGCTTCTCTTTTGATTTCATTAAAGAATTTGGGGCATAGTGGCACTAGAACTTCTCTAAACTTCTTAAGGAATTCAGCAGTAATTCCATCAGGACTTGGGTTATTGTTGTTATTGCTGCTGCTGCTGCTAAGTTTTTATTACTTTTTCAATTGCATTGCCTAATGTTTATTTAGAATTTTTATATATTTATATTCAGTTTTGGTGATCCACATGTATCTAGGATTCTGCCCATTTAACCTTAGTTTTCCATCTTAGCAGAATACTCTTTCTCAAAGTAAGTATTGAAGAGATGGGTTTCTGCACTATAATTGTGATTTCATCCTTTAATCCTTAATTTCATGAAGGTGGGTCTTTCCTTTTTGATAAGATTGGCTAAGAATATGTCTATTTTATGTAATTTTTTAAGAACTAATTTTTGATTCATTGATTCTTTGTACTTTTTTAAAATCTCCATTGTATTGATTTCTGCTCTGATCTTTATACTTTGCCTTTTGATATGAACTTATTCTAGAATATTGAAGTTCAACGTTAAGTTAAATATTTAAATTTTGCTGGTTTTCTGATGGAGGAATTTATTACCATAAATTTCCCTTGTAGGACTGCTTTCATTGCTTTCCATCGATTCCACTATGTCATATTGTCATTATCATTCAATTGTAGAAACTATATAAATTTTACAATTTATCTATGGCCCATTTGTTGTTATTTAATTTCTATATCTTAATTTACTTTGTGTGATGTCCTTGCCAATAAGTTCCAGTTTTGTTGACAATGATCTAGTGATATGCATGGGATAATTTTAATTATTTGTATTTACTTAAGCATTTTCTATGAGCCAGCATGTAGTCTATTTGGGAAAGTAGTAAGCACTGCTGAGAAGAATGTATATTCTTTTGTTGGGTGGAACATTCTGCAAATGCTTATTCAGTATATTGGTTAAAAGGTATGGTACAGCTCTGATATTTGCTGATATTTGTCTAGTTATTTATTGGTAACAATGGGGTATCAAGGTTTCTCATAACCAAAGAATTAATTGAGATCAGTTGTTACTTTTTTTTGTATTTAGGAAATGGTCTACAGGGTCTGACTGTGTAGCTCGGACTCATAGTGATCCTCCTGTTTACAGCCTCCCAAGTGCAAGGAGGCCACCACACCCAGTCTCAATCATGGTCTCAGGGCACTCTGGGGGTGGGGCCAACACAGCAGGCCTAGGAATCAAACGTCCAGCCTCTGCATCTTCCCAAGCAGGAGATCAATTACATGGCCATTTAATTTTGCCTTTATATTCTTTCAAAATCTTAGACTGACAAGTGCTAGACCCTTGCAGGTAAATCTCATGAAAGCAATTTTATAAGCTGAATATAAATTTTTTAATTTATTCCTAGAAAAATGACAGAAAAGCTGAGGGATTTATGCATGTCCACATATACTTAGCAGCATAGGAAAGAGTTGTGCATGGTGTGTTTCAATATTGAAGACACCAGTAGTTGTTTCTGCTACAAATGCTTTGTTTTATGGACTTAAATTTCATTTTTGTACAATAAACATAATTGCTTTCAAAATAGCTGTAAAGATACATGTGAAAAGCCTTGCGTTTCATAGGGTGGCCTTCTCCATTAAAAGTACAAAGATATTCCATACTTACAAATGATTTTGTTTCTTAGAATAAGCTCTAGAATGCATGGAACATTTGCTGCTATAAATGCCTTCCCAGTATTTAGGTCAAAAGAATTTTCTGCATTCAAGGAGATGCAGATTGAAACAACTGAATTTTTAGGAAAATGACAAGCCCTGTCAGTAAATTAGATTGTCCTCTAGGACTCCAGATCTTCCAGGCATTGGCAGATGCCCACTGCATGGTGGTATTCAGAATGGAGCTGAAGCCAACAGACAAATTCTGGGCAGCCAACGGGCCAGGTATTCTGAAAGGACTCATGTCCAGTGATTCAAAAAAATCTTAGAGAACAACAGTAAGAAGAAAGATGAGAGGAAGAAAAATTGTTTCATCTTTATCCCAAACAGTTCTGAGACTTTTAATTCTGAGGATCCAAGGCAAATTTACATGGACCCATTGTCTCTAGAATCTCTTCCATTTAGTCAGTGAACTTAATTCCCCCAAATCTTTGAGCTTCTTAATTGGTTCGGAAGATTTTCTTGCAGTCCTAATAAGCTCAGTTATTTAGCCATTCCATCACCTTCAATTTTCCTTTTCTTTGTCAGCAAGAGTTTATGCTTCTGTTATTATCTCTCTTCTACTTCAGAGGCAATTGTTGAGTCTATTTCTTTTCTAATTCAATAATTATATATAATTTCAAAATAGATATACAATTTTTCTTTTACTTTCAAAAAATTCAGTACTCTGTCCTGCCATCTGCTGGTTGATTTTCTTTCTCGCAACTGGTAATAAATTGCAGATCCCCTTAGCAACATCTAGCAGTGACTATAGGAGCTTGGCTAGAAGACTTCTTCAGAAATGTTTCCAAATAAACATTTAATGTTGATAAAGTAATAGAATTCAAATCCTTAAACCTGTCTTTTTTCAAATGAAAACTGATGCTGTAAAAATGTGTCTAGGGACTTCTGTCAATTTACTGAAAGAACTAAGACCTGGAGCCAGCACCTGGGAGCTTTTGATTCTTAGTAAATATTTGCACTACTACAATTTCCACTTCTATTCTTAATAGCATAGTATATTTTAACAAAATGCAAAGTGTTCTTGAAAGGATTACATAGAAATTTGAAAAACAAAATTATATTTGTTCCATGGGGCCTGGGAGATGGCTCAGTGGAATAAGTGCTTCCCTGGCAAGCACAAGGACCTGAGCTCGATCCCAGGTTCCACCAAAACAAATGGTAAATTCAAAATTGTATTTATTCCATTAACTTGGATCAGATGAGCCAAATAAAAATCGGTTAGACACAGGATTCATGGAGGTCAATGAAGGTAGAAAAAGGCAGAATGAATTAATCAAGTCAGTAAATCACAAAGCTCCACCACTAATGTAGTCTCCAAAGTACTCTAGCAAATGAATCATCTCATACTTCCAAACACAAGATCACAATTCTCTATATAACCATGGGAAACTATTGTCCACTCCCACATGCAAATATTAATTGTACAACAATGGCACTTGTCTGGTAAGTCAGTGAGACAATGGAGCAAAACTGTTAGCTAAAAATATTATACAGGTTCCTAATCTTCACAATAGTAGTTTCATAGCCCTTTTTAAAATTTCTGCCAGAAATACTTTAAGTCTTCTTAGCATTAATTTATTCTTATAGCAATGTAAGCTGATATTAGCCAATATAGTGCCATTTAAAGATAGAAAATTAGAAAGTTTCCCATCAAATCTCAGGCATCCCAGAGATGGTGCCAGTGAGATTCAGCTCCTGGTCATCTCCTCAGCCTGAGAATCCTCCTGCAGTCAACAGCCTTATAAACTACTCCAGCTGACCTCGCCCCATACTACCCTCAGACCTTATTCCTGAGTGAAAATCAGGCCTCTTATGTTACAGCTCAACTATGCGACCCAGGTCTGACTAATGAGATTCAATTTCAGGGTTATTGGTGAAGTTATTTAAAGGAAAATTATTTTATCTGCAGACATTTGGTGTTCAGGACAACAAAACAAGAGCAGATCAGTATTACAAACAATGTCAGGAATGATTTCCTCTGTTCTCACAGAGGAAAACAGAACAAAAAAAGACAGAAACGAATTGCAGGCTTGGATCCTGCTTGCCTGAAGCCAGACCTATGTCTAGACTCTTTAGATACTTCAGATTGTAACCATTCTGTGTTTCTATAGTCAAGGCAGAATGCGTCCTAACAAATCATCTCTACTCATATCACTGAGCACCTCCCCTAGGAACTGATGTTTGGCATCAGCTTTCATTTTTCCTTTCTACTCAACGACAGAAATGAGCAAAATTCTAGATGCTTTTGAAATAATGTTGCAGATCTCAAACACACAAAGTTAAATGAATATGCACATTCTACATTAGTGAACATCATTTGAGCAAACCACTGTGAAGAGCACACAGTGGTGCTTCAAACAACCTCTATCAACTTGAAATTTTAAGCTCAGGGGACACCGTATGTTTCACACCACGTGGTGGATAGCCGCCTGGTGGTCATCTCGTAACACCCAGCTAAACTGAATCAGACCAGGGCTGAGTATGGAGAACTCATATGAGGATCGTCACCAACAGCACAAAAGGGAACTGGAGAGGAAGAAGTGGGTGTTATTGGTTCTCCTGGAGGAGCTTGTTACACTGGCTTTCCCAAAATGAACTCGGCTGTATTCATTGTCAGGGGTGCTCAGGACCTTGTTGCTCAGAATGTGTGTGGTTCCCTTTAGGAGAGCCCTGCTCCTTACTTCGAATATCACTTCCTGGCTCTGGAGGGGAGACAGGGCACTGGACAGAATCCTGGAGAAGCTGATTGTGCTCCATTTCCTGATAGAAACTCAGCTTTCCTAATCATCAGAGGAGCTCTGGGCCTTATTGTCGCTGAGAATCACTGTGGTACCTTTTGAGGAGCTCTGGTCTTCAAGTGTTACTTGCTTTCTGGCTCCAGTGCAGATTCCTCAGCCTGTTGGCACCATCCTTCATCCCACTGGCACAGGTTTTTTAGCTTCCATCACTAATGTTTGGGCCTTCACAGTGAAGATACTTGAAGCAGATTTTCATGAGACTGTCCTGGGGCCTTGGCCTCTGGTTGGGCTCATGGATGACATTGTCATTGTCTCTACATCTTCAACTGGACTGATGTAGCACATTGCTGTGAAGTCCAGGCCCTCAATTGGATTACTTGGGTCTTCAGTGTGTGGACAGATTTGCTGTAATTTTCTGTTTGACTCTTTGGGTGACTACTGTAAAATAATCCTATAAATTATGTGTCCTGTATTAAATTATTCCCTGTCAAACACTGACAAATATATATTATATGAGCATAACAAACAAAAAATAATAAAATGACCAGGTTGGCCCAATAGCTCAGCAGATAAGAGCACCTGCTTAGGAGACACAGGGATCAGGGTTCAATGCCCAGATTGTCACATGGACCCCACCCCCAGAGCATGCTAGGACAGCAATTGAGTTTAGATGTGGTGGTGCACGCCTGCAATCCCAGTGCTTGGGAGGCTGAAACCAGGAGGATCACTACAAGTCTGATCTCTGTAGTGAGGCATTTCAGACCCTGTACTAAATAAATAAATAAATAAATAAATAAATAAATGATTGATTGATTTTCAAAAGAAAACAAAAAGTAAAGGAATAAATAATTAAAATGATCAGAAATTCATAGATGCAAGAGAGATTTGAAAGATTTAAGAAATACATCAACACAGACTTACGGTCTCTGATTGACTGCAGAAAAAGATGTGGGGAAAAGGTAGTACAGTGATTTACCACAAAAGATTTGGCAGGAAAAATTAGACACCTATCACAGTGGAGTACAGATATGCCTAGGGAACTATGAGAAATAAAGTCTAAAATAATCATCTTAGGGCAACTTTTACAGATGCTTAAACCGCAGCCAGTGTAAACAGGAAAAAACAGAATGCATGTGAGAATGAGAAGTCAGCAGAGGCATGCTGGCTATGGCAGGCAATGAATACAGGTCATAAGATCCTAACTGTGGGTAGTGGTAGAAAGAGACTAGATAAAAGACATAGATGAAAGAGGTATGATTCAATTAGACTCCATGGAATTTTGAAATTGATTAAGTTTATATTAGGAGAAGAAAAATCTTAGGATGATGAGATATAATTTTGGACTTCAGAGAACAAATGACCATAAAAACAAGTATGGTGTCAAAAGAAACACAAAGCACAGCAAGAAGATCTTTTTGGGGAGAAGACAAGAAAAGTACCCTAAATTTGAATTTAGATGTGCTAGATCAGTGTTCAGAAGAATTTCTGGTTAAAAATATCTGAGAGATAGCTAAAAATATAGTTTCATGTCAAGAATATATTAGGAAGCAAAGATGCAGGGTTTTGAACCCTCTTTGAGGACTGAGAGGTACCATGGCTAGCAGGAGGAAAATCTAAGACCAGCTCCCTCTTCCGCCGTGGGTGTCATTGCCATTCTTGCAAGGACCAGAGACCAGTAGGAACTCCAGTGACACAGGATCTGGATTGAGCACACACGATGGACAGGCAAGACTAGCAGTATGGAAAAGTCCACAGAAATATTAACAATATGAGCCAGCAGGTGGTAATTAGATGAACCAGCTCTGTGCTCAGGGACCAAGACAGAATAGAAATGGGCAAGTAGGGCTACCCACTTTTCTTTTCCTCCTTCTTTTTTATATTACTGGGGAGGATTCTAGCTACAGAAAACTAATCTTATCCTGGAAATCCAGAGAAAAGATCAGACCAAAACACAGCACAAATCCACCTGCAGTCTTGGCTAGAGTACACATTCTGGTATCAGACTTGGACTGGTCATGGACTGCAAACCATTAGAGTCTCTCTACTTTTATTTTT
>PVKA01055519.1:0-10296 GCA_004027165.1 Ctenomys sociabilis
TCTTTGTCATTTTGTATAGCACTGACCTCGGACCTTTGGTGTAGAGCTTTGGTGCAGTTACAACCTTTGCATGTAATGACATTTGGGTACAGATCTGTCAAATTTGAGTTTATCCACTTATGCCTGGCCTGGATCTAGCTGTTGTGTTCAGCTCCTTTTTGCTGCTGCCCTTCTGGCCCAACTGTGAGCCTGTGCTTCCCCTCTGTTGTGCCTCTGGCCCGGGGATCTCAGGCGAGCGCCAGAGCTCTCCCACACACTCACTGGCTGTGGTGGGCTGGATCAGGGGGCTGGAAGAGTCACAAAATTTCTCACTCATCCAGCGGGCTTGGGGGAGAGGGTTCCGGGGGTGGGCCTGGCTGGGTTGGATCAGGGCCTAAAGAGTCTCAGAAGTTCTCACTGGCTTAAAAGTCTTGGGGCAGGGCTCGGAGGTTGCTTTTATGTGGGGAAGCTGGAAGTTCTCCCACACACTCACTGGGCTGGCCTGGTGTGGATCGAGGCCGAGTGAGTCTCAGAAGTTCTCGTTTGCTTGGTGGACCTGGGGGCAGGGGCTCTGGGGAGTTGCAGGGCTGTGGGAGCTTAGTAGAGAGTGTCACTCATGCAGGTGCTCTCTGGGTCTCTTGCTGGTGGTGCAGGGAATCATGGTAATATTCTAACATGATAAAAACAATCTGTTTGAAAGATTTCCCCATTGCCTTTTGTACTGCCAGGCCAATGACCTTTCTGTTGACAGGAGATAGCAGTTGCTTGTGGAAGTGTGTAGCACTGCCTACAACACAGGACAAACTGGCTTACTAAGGAAAGTTTGCAGCCCTTAATGTATGCAAACCCCTTATTTGCATACCAGATAATTTAGGAAGCTGTTGTTTCCGCTGTTTTTGACTTTTAAAAATGAGTTGATTTGATGTAATTCAGGTATAAAAAATAAGATATGCAAACAGCTACACTCTTAATTTACTGAAAAGAGACATATGCTATAATAATGTCTGTAAGTATATCATGTATGCACCTTCTGTGATGCCAAAACATTATGAAAACAGTTTACAATGTATTTATTTATCAAGTCCATCTTGTCAAGGTATTTTAAAACTGTCTCATTGATATTTGTACTTAAATAAAATAAAAATTAAAAAAAAATGAGTTCATTGCTAGGCGTGGTGGCACATGCCTGTAATCCCAGCACTGGGGAGGCTGAGGCAGGAGGATTGTTGTGAGTTCAAGACCAGCCAAAGTGAGCTTAAGGCCAGCCTGAATTGCATAGTGAGACCCTGTCTCAAAAAGACAAAAAAAAAAGAGTTGATTTATCTCCACAGACCCCTGTTAGCTCATTTAACATCACAGATTTTTTTCTAAGGATGAACTTAAATCCCTTGGCAATCAGTCAAATCAATGAGTATCAATTTACCTGAGGGATAATTCTCTTCTTGTGGTGTCATGTGTCATTAGATATTCTGTATATATATCAGGGATAGTTTGTGCTGAATTCTCCATAACGTTGTGCCTATATGACCAGGAATCACAGAAATAGTTGAAGAGTCTGCTGAAAAGACTGTGTTTCTGTGGTAGGAAATCAAGATACTTCTTGTGATCACTAAAACCATGTAATTGGCTGGCACTTTTTTTAATGTATTTGGTGCAGGGTCTGACTACACAGCTCTGACTCCTAGTGATCCTCCAGTTTTCAGCCTCCCCTGTGCTGAGATTACAGGTGTGTGCCACTATGCCCAGCTTTTGGCTGGCACTTTGCTGTGAGAAAAGAACCTCCTGGCACCATAGAGCTTTTTGCATATAGATAGCTGGGTACTTTTGCTAATATCAGTGACTTACTTTTTTTATTTACTTTTGGACTCTGCTTTTATCACTTGCTGTTCTTCAGGTATTTGAACAAGATGGCTCTGCTATCAGAGATCATGACTAAGGAAAGGCATTACAAACTTTTAAGCATTTAGTGGTGGAATAAAGTTTTTTAGAAGAAACTGTGATTCCTGGTCATATAGGCACAACATTATGGAGAATTCAGCACAAACTATCCCTGATATATGTACAGAATATCTAATGACACATGACACCACAAGAAGAGAATTATCCCTCAGGTAAATTGAGATCCAGAGAGAAGAGATGATATCCTTAAAAGTGCAGATTGTTTCCACAGAACTGGAGCTAAAAATCTAACGTTCCTGTCTGTCCCCTTCAGCTGCAGAGTCACATTGTCAAAGTTGAGTAGAAATGGCCTTGGTAGAATAACCTTTCATTTTGTTAAAAATAAAAAATGGCTCTTATAGTTGTGAAGTTGATAACATATTTATTGTTGAAAAAATGGAAGCAAATGTTTTGTAAAGATTGAGGGGAAAAAAAGTTGAAGGGAGGAGAGGGGCATGGGAAAAACAGAAGCAGCAAGATATTTCATGGACAGGTACAAATTCTCTATGATGAATGTTATCATTATGTGTATCTAAATAGTACTGATTAAAAAAAAAGAAAACTAAAGAACTAAAAAAAATTATAAGAAAAAAAGGATAAAATCAAGATTTTTTTTTTTTTTTACCATCAAGTTAATCACTGTCAAGTTGCCCACCAGTTTAAGTATTTCTACAGATAGCAGGTCAGAGTTCTGGACAAGAAATAGGAGAAAGGTGTGGCTGTTTTTTGAAGGTAATTTTGTAGAGACCTTCTATTGATTTAAAGAAGTTAGCAAAGGATGTTAGGTCATGCAGGAACTAACAACAGTGGATGGGGTGGGGGAGAAAAAGTGTCACAGGAGCTTAGGGAGAAGCTTTAGCAATAGAGAGGATGGGTCAAGTATTATTCAGATTATTCAGTCCTTCCCCTGGCTTCCCCATGAGAACTCGAACTGCAGTTAACCTCCCAATTCTATTTCCCAGGGCTGGCAATCTGATAAAAGTGGAAAGCCACCTAGATTGGGAGGCAGTTTTTCTCATGTTAAAACTGACCGTTTGAATTTGGGAAATTCTAAGGATCTGATGAGGAAGTCATCATTGGGCTTCCCTAGGTGTAGTGATCTTTCTGTTTGAGTCTGTCTCTCTCTTTAGGTCCCTGTCAAGGTTTGCTAATAGGTGTTCCCCCCAGAGCCTCATGCAGTCTTGGGGCAGCTTCTAGGGTTTGTTGTTGATTACTGTGGGTGTGGATGCTGCACCTGCCCTGGAGCAGGTAATTTACATTACAGTGTGAGGTGGGAAGAGAAGCCTCTGCTTGGGCTGCTGCTACCTCTGCTTTTGCTCTCTTGCTCTTTGCCACCACCATGAAAGGTTGCTTTCCGCTATATGCTGCTCTGCCTTGAACCCAGCTGAATATGGACTGAAACTTCCAGTAACTGTGAGCTAAATAAACCTTTCCTTCCCCCATTTTGGGTATTTGTCCCAGCAATGAGAGAAGAGTAACTAAGATAGTCCCTCAGTTCTGTGCCAGTGCTGTCCATTCAAGAGGGGATGGGTCCTGGGGACACAGAGATTTTAAGAGCGGGGCATGTTATGGGAGATCTAAAATGTGCCCTAGAAGTTAGATGTGTGTGTGTGGTTGGTTGGCTCATGGGGACACTGTGTGCTCATCAGTGGGTTTGTCTCTTGAAGAACTCAATAGCCAAATGTGCTGTATGGGGGTGTGCACTGGCTGGAGGTCGGTTTCTGGGGGGTGTGACTTGGAAGATGTAGCCTTGTTTGTGACTCCTCCCTTTTCTGTCTGTTTCCTCTCTGCCATGGGTTGAGTGCCCTTCCCTCTACTATGGCTTTCTGGCACTCTGTTTCTGCCTTTAAGCCAGTCTACCTTGAAAGGAAACAATGAGGCAAAATAAACCTTTCCTCTTTTAATTTGTGGGTGTCTGGTATTGTGCCTTAGGATGGGAAAGTGACTGAGAAAGGATGGTGCTCTTGTCTCCTCTAGCTGTACCACTACAACATGGACTTCGAGCGAACACTCTCATTGAAAGAGATCCCTGATACTGCCCTGCTGTGCCTCCTGCCTTTTATCCTTCTTGAGTATGTTTTCATGAGCTCTGTGTGTAACCTCTGTTTGCTTTTGAGTGTGAACATCCATTTGACTCTAAGAAAACTTGGGGGACCCTAGGGATACTCTCTTGCCAGAACTTTGCTGTCAAAGCTGGTAAAAGAAGGGAATAATTATAATTTCCCAACATTGACTGAACCTAACCGTTGGACTGGTACCAGGGAGAAAGACTGATGATCCCAGCTGATGTCAGGGCCTCACCACAGTGCCATTCTGCTGTTGGTAGATCTGGAATCATCATTGTTTGGCTGCATGTGTGATCATTCGTGCTCAGAGCATGAAGAGTGCAATGGAAGACTAAAGAGCCTTTGTTAGAGATGTGGTAGAAACTAGACTAGTGAGTATCTTGCTGACCAACTGTGTACAATGGAGGAAAGGAATGTAATTCTGGCTTGAGTGACTTCAAGAATGTCACTGGTGGTAGTTAGCTATGTGGTAACACAGAATAGGAGATCAATACAGGAGGAGAGGAGGCATTTAGTTTAGACATAAGATAGACTTATGTTCAGGAAATACCCTTCATTAGCACCTAGAAATAATACTAACTAATATTGCTAGAGATTGAAAACTAGGAGAAATGAGAAGTACAATGATATATGTTCATTATATAATACTTATTTTTTTTGTTTTTCCCAAAGGGTATATTCAGCTCACATTTATTGGGAACTAAGATTTGTGTGTTTTTTATGTGCTGTTGCAACTCTTAGGCCAGATCTCCTACTACCATCATGTCATCAACTGAAGCTCAGAATAGTCAATGTGTTTCCTTCTTTGTTTTTTTTTTTTGGAAGAACCAGGGATTGAACTCAGGCCCTTGCACTTGCCAGGGAGGCACTTATTCCACTGAGCCATCTCCCTGGCCCTGTTAATGTGTTTCTGTAAGTCATCTTAGTCAGGAACCAGGTGGATCCAGGATTCAAAGCTCCTGACTTTGCCAAGACCAGTTTTCTTCTCATTATTATGAAGCTGCTTTGAAGAACATAGATAGGCAGTGTTTTTTCTTGTTATTTATAAATAGAATAAATGTGAAGTCTAGAGAAGCTGTGATTGTCTAACATCTCATGCTGGTTAAGCATCAGAGTAGGGACCAGAGCCCACTCTCCTGATATGCAGCGTCTTCCTGCTTTCTGCATGAGTGCAAATGTTTCTTTCTCTCCTTGTTTTATGTATGTTTTGAAAGAAAAGAATACTGTCTGAAAAGCAAAACTGGTTCAATCTCTTCGGAGTGGTGGGTGATGGTAATGCACTACCAGCCTATGAAAAGCATTTTTTTTAAAATTAGGAACCTGACCTTGAGGATGAAAGAAATGTGGAAATAACTCCAGGAGAACAGGTGCTTCGAAACATTAAAGAGCAGCGGGATCAGAAAAATCGGCTGAAAGAGATTGATGAAAAACTGAGAAAGATAAAAGAAAATGTGGTAAGTCTTTTGTATTAAAGTTTAATTATATCCAATGAATGTGCTAAAACACCTTTCCATTTTATTTGACCTTTTATGGCTGTTGATATGTGTTAAGTCAGACATATAAATTTGTCAGTAAGAATTTAAGTAAAAGCCAAAAGCATGATGCATGGGACTTAAAATGGTCCTTAATTTAAGTAATTAATACAACATAATAAACATGGAAAATGCTATCTGAAATGAGAATAATGATCCTTAATCCTAATGTCTTGGCTCTGACAGAGACACAGTTGTTTTTAACACTTTTAGTATTCCTTTTTTTTTTTTTTTCAGAACTGGGGATTGAACTCAGGCCCTTGTACTTGCCAGGGAAGTGCTTATTCCACTAAGCTATCTATCCAGCCCCAGAGAGACACAAATATTAAAAAATTCAATAGTTCATCATAATCCCTTTCATACTGAATTTATAGCTTCAGTACTCCTTTTTTCTAATATACTTGTAATTAATTATTAATTTTAATACATTCTAAGTCCTTTTTGAGCCAAGTGTATGTTCTTACACTAAGTAATTCTTTTTTTTTAAATATTTTTAGGGAAGGGTCTACAGGGTGTTCAGGGTCTCACTACTAGATAAAACTCATAGTGATCTGCCTGTTTACAGCCTCCCAAGAGCTGGGAGTACAGGCCCATGGCACCATTTTCAGTCTCAATTGCTGTCTCTGTGCCCCCTGGGGCAGGGCCAGCATGGCAGGCCCTGCCATCAACCCTGGCCCCTGAGCCTGTTTGCAGGTGCTTTAATCTGCTGAACTATTTGGCTGGCCCTTAAGTAAATTGTTAGCTGGATGATATTCTGTCTTCTAAAACCATAATTTTCATGATATCAGTAAGCTGTTTTGCCTAAAACCAAAAAATGGGAAGGCTAAGCTTGTGATTCTCCCTCCATGTTCTCTCCCAGGGCTGGTCTTGCTAGAGGCACCCAGCTTCTGTCTCCTACTGAATTCTTCCATCTTCAGTGATCTTTGAGCCTTATTGTATTTTAACCAGTATGGTTGATTGGTTGCCATGTCCTGCCACAAACTGTATGATCTTCAAAAATCTATTCTTCCTTTTAGTCCTTACTTTCATTGTCTCTTTGTCAGGATTGTCCCTTCATGGTTAGCTACATATGAACTACTCTCTGTGGAAGTCTTAGCTTTGAAGTCACTCTTTGCTCCCATCATTCTGTTCTTATATGCTGCTCTCGGGTTAAGCATCAGGTACACAGTTTTGATTCAAATCTTATCTTTTCAATGTCTTTCTTAAGAATGCACAATTATGATTGAGACACCAGGGATCATGTCATCTGAGCTGTTCCCACCAGCTCACTGGGGCCTATTGGAGGTCTGGGGCCCTCTGATATACGCTGGGCAGCTGATCTGAAGGAGGGAGGAAATGCATTTTACCTCTTCCTCTCTCTGTCTCTCTGTGTCTCTGTCTGTCTGTCTGTCTGTCTGTCTGTCACTTGCCTGCCTGCCTGCCTGTGTGTGTGTGTCTTTCTCTCTGTCTCAGCTGTGGTGGTATGGGACACTACAAACTGATGTGACAACGTGTGGTCTGATTGGTTTTGAAAATGTTGGCACTTCTCACCATGCATCTGCCAGTCCAAGCCAGCATGTCCTGTCATTCTCCACAAAGGATTTTTCTGATTTCTGACTGCTGTATTACTGTGTGCCTACACACATCCGTGCTGAAATACTAATTCTTGCTTTGTTTCTGTTTTTGTTTTACTGTTTTAAAATAAAAAAAGAAAGATCAAACTTCTAATCCCAGCTATCCTTCATGAGGTTATCTAATATCCTTATCTGTAATTTCTTCACAGTAAAATAAAGACAGTGGGTTATATAAAAAAAAAAGAAATACTAATTTCTGAGGTCATGGTAGTAGAAAGTGGTGCTTTATGGAGGTGATTAGGTCATGAAGATGGAGTCTTTGTCAATGGGTTTAGTGTTCTTATACAACAGGTCCAAAGGAACTTAGTCTCCCTTTCATTACATAAGAATATAATGAGAAAGTGGTATCTTATGAACCATGTAATAGTTCCTTACCAGATAGTAA
This sequence comes from Ctenomys sociabilis, assembly GCA_004027165.1. Taxonomy (NCBI): domain Eukaryota; kingdom Metazoa; phylum Chordata; class Mammalia; order Rodentia; family Ctenomyidae; genus Ctenomys; species Ctenomys sociabilis. The sequence continues at coordinate 7,514 of PVKA01055519.1, forward strand.
ATCTGCTGCCACCTGGATTTGGACTTCTCAGCCAACTGTGTACTATGAAAAAAAAACAAATTTCTATTGTTGTGTAAGCCATCTAGCTTATGGTGCAATTATAAAAGTCTGAATGAACTAAGATAACTCTTTATTACCTACCTTGAATATTCAATATTCATTTTGCCTGTTTCAAATTATATAAAACTCATTGAACCTTATTAATGCCTAGGTACTTTTTGGATTGGGGAATCTGAGACCTGAGTCCCTGTTTTGTTCTTATCAGAAGCCTTTTCTATTACCTTGAATAAATTTATTCTCTTCAAGCCTTTGTTTAATTACTTTACAATTATGAGAGTAATACTAGAGGAGTTCTGCTTTTTTCCTTGTGATTGTTAACACACTTATTTTTGGTGAGAAGTGATATTATTAATAATATAGGTATCCAAGGATCAATTTGTATGCTTCCTAAATATTTGGCATTAAGTGGCTTAACTCTTATTTATTTCTGGCAGAACCAGGGATTGAACTCAGGCCTTTGTGCTTGCCAGGGAAGTGCTTATTCCACTGAGCCATCTCTCCAACCCCAAGTGGCTTAACTCTTTTATTGAAAGTTATGTTTGAAGTTTACTAACATATCATGGAGAATGAAAGATTGTTTTTTATGTAATAAAAAAGTCTACTGCTTATCAACAAGAGAGTATGGTTTTGAATGATAGATTCTAAAAATGGCTGATTTTGTAGTTGTATCCTGTTCTTGATTCTGTGAGGTAGCATCTTTTCAGGATCACTGATTTGGGTAAAAGAAGTAATGTGTGGTCACTGAATTAGTGATTAGAGGATCAAGCTAATATATGATCTTAGGATCTGAAAGAAGACCTACTGGCAGTGTTGGAGATCTTATCAACTATAGTGATATGTACATATATATGTATACACGTAGATTAGTGCATATATACGCACACATTCTTAAGTATGCAAATACATACATACATACATACTGTATCATCCTGAAGAGAAACAGAACGTGTTACTAGTTCAGCTTTACTAGATTTTTTTTTTGTTGTATTAGATTATTGATTTTCCTAAAGAAAAAGGAGCCATAATAGAGGCCAGTTTATATTTCATTATTTTAGAAATATTTATTTTAATGTAATAATGCCTTTCTTCAGTAAACAGTAGCAATTCGTGTTTTGTCTAATTTTTAGAGGTGTTGAGCATTGTATTGTGATAATAAGGATTTTTTTTTTTTTAAATAATGGCCATCCTTAACTTCCTGGGTGAAGTCAAAATGCCTTTAATGAAGTTTATGATGCTTCTTTCAGAAATAAAAAATTAGTTTTAGGTTTTGTATTTTCAAAAACTCAACAATATGACTTTATTTTATTGAATTTCTTAATGGCAAAATATTCTCAAAGCTGTTTTGTAAGTATTGTTAAGCAAAGCTTTCCACGGTTCCAGTCACTAAATGACTTGCCCACACTCTTTAGGACTTGATTGTGTTTCCTCTCAATTCTCAATTTGAAGTTCATTCATGCTTTTCATGATGTGAAGTGTCTGCTATTTCTTTGCACATTCTTTCCCTTTCTGGTTGCTTGGAAACCACCCCATATGGGCTTGTGTGGTGAATTGCATTATTACTGCATCAAAATGTTTCCTACCCTACTCTTGTTGCTGAGCATTGATAGTAGGAATGTGATTTACAAAGGAGGGTAAATCCCTGTGTCCTATCCTTATTTTGACATGCTTTTGTCATTTAACCTGCTATAAGAATATATGTTCCAGGTCAGCAGGCTAGGAGATTTCTTCTGCTCAGAGAATGGTTGGAGGGTTCACCTTCGATTGTTCAATATGCCGTGGAGACAAAATCGTAGAGTGTAAGAGCTAAAGAGGCCTTTGAGGTGGCATGGGCCACTTCTGTGGATTATAAACAAAATGTTGAATTGCTAAATTATTTTTCAGGAACTCTAAAATAAATAGAAGACTGGAGCCAATACCCAGTTCCAACACCCAAATCTGTGAGCGTCTCGATAAATTCAGCCTTAACAAATATGGGCCTCATTCTAAAATCTTTTTAAGTTCTTGCAAACCAGATACAAATCTGTTTAAAAATCAGACCTCCAAACCAATTTGATATGTTTGTGGTTAAGCAGGAAGATCAACTAGCATGCTTTGGTATTCACACATTAGTAATGAAGGCTTCACTTAGAAAAGCAGTTTTTGTTTATAATTTAATTGGGATTATTGTTTAGAAATTTCCAAATTTACCTAAAAAGTAATAATTTTTTAATTTGTAATAGATTTTAGGAAGTGCAGAGATTAAAATTGGTAGATAAAATTGATACTTTTGTAGTGCACAGGCTTTGTATTTCTGTAGGTGATGGTAGGTATGTACGATAATGCTAAAAATATCAGGTTGTAAAATTTTAAAAGGAAAAAATTTACACTGAAAGTTAAATAAACTTTATTTGTTTTCATAATTAATTTTGAAACAAGTACAATATAGTATTTCCAGAAACATTTGTATATTTCTGTATCATTTGATGGAGAAATTTTGATAAAGTTTATAAGTGAGTTTATAATATTATCATTTATTTTATTTTAATTTTTTATTGTTGTTTTATTGAAGTACAAATATCAATGAGATAGTTTTAAGATACCTTGACAAGTTGGATTTGATAAATTAATACATTGCAAACTGTTTTCATAATGTTTTGGTATCATAGAAGGTGCATACATGATATTATACTTACAGACATTATTATACCATATGTCTCTTATCAGTAAATAAAGAGAGTGTAGCT
>PVKA01055520.1:0-10295 GCA_004027165.1 Ctenomys sociabilis
TTGGCTAATGTGACTGGACTAGTAGGCATGAGAGTAGAGCATATTTTAGGGGAACAGGAGATAGATGGCAGTCCAGGAAAAGGAAGTTACAACCTTAGGGTCAGGAATGTTCCAATTGCTCCTTTTGTCCTGTAGAATCAGGGATATTAAAGGAGAAGAATGACATGATCAAATGCATATATATTAGAAAGACAGTTCTAATAAATCTGCATTATCTGAAAAGGAAGTCAGTTGTGAAGACAACACCACATTCTGCTTGTCCTAACATAACATACCCTTCCTGGTAGTTTTCCTGGAGCTCAAATATATTATCATGCATAAAAGCAGTATAGAAACTCAAAGTTATACTCTAAGACAATGTGCTTAAGGGTAGACTATAAAACAAAATACTGAATTGATTCAAGTGGAAACCACATAATGTGGTCCAGCTACTGTGGTAATTAGAAGAGATGCATAATTATGAATACAGAGGTGTCTAGTCAATTTTTAAGTATCAAAAGAACTAAAACACTGCAATTAATATAAAAATCTGTTGTTAGATGAAGAGGTTTTTTTTTTTTTTTTTTTTTTAAGTTAGCACTGTCTTTTCAGAAGTATATAAGAAAAAAATACTTTCCACTTTGGCTTTTGGAATTGGCCTAGTTCCGTGACTAACTCCATATCTGAAAAAAGTAAGAGAAATGTGCACAGTGCAGTCCGTGTTGGTGGACGCTTCATCCATACCTATCTTGGGAGCGCTGTGCTCCTCCAGCCTGCATCTCCGTCTTACCTGGGGCTTCACTAAACCTCTTGATTGAATGCATAGATGCAAAAGAAAGAAACTCCCAACCTGCCAGAAGTCTGTTAGCAGTTCATGTTCTCTAAAATCAAAGAATACCAGTAGACTAATGTTCCTGCTTAGGCAGAGCACAGCGGCCAGGGTCTGATCTCCGGTGTGCTATGCCAGCCCCGCTCTGGGGCGAGGGGAGATAACAATTGACTCTGGGTATGGGGGCACACACCTACAATCCCAGCATTTGGAAGGCTGAAAACAGGAAAATTACCAAGAGTGCAATCTACCTAGTGAAATGCTGTAGACCCTGTACCAAATACATAAAAAACAAAAAGAAAAGGAATGGAATAGATTTTAGGAACAATGGAGATAAAGAGCAGAATACATTTATTGGGGAGAAGATAACTTCTCTGACTGAGAGAAAGAAGAGATCCTGAGTGGATTATCTTGGACCCTGACTTTTCTAGGGGTTTTGTAGAGCAAAGCTACAAGGTCGAGAAATCTCAATGTGGCCATGAGGTGGGACAAAAGCCCTGTCAACTAATAATATTAGTAGTACAATTGCTCAGGTAACATTGATTAAAACAGGATCAATGGAGAAGAGAATCAGGTAGCAAGGAGGGCCGTAAGATCAAAAGGGGCTCTTCCTGTGGGGGCTTGAGTTAGTGACTCTTCCCGGCTTTGTTCAGGTCATCGAAGACAACTTAGAGTATCAACCCCTGATGCACCCTTAGGGAAGCATGTGGGTGTTGGACCCCACATAGAAAGGCTTGACCTCACTGAAGCAAAAATGTCAAAGTGCCCAGCTTCCTTACCCTGTAGTTTGAGGAACCGGCCCAGCAGTGCACTCTGTTTCTTACTACACAGTCTTTTGTTTATTACCTTGGCCCTAGGAACCTATTCTATCCCCAGAGAGACTGGAAAGTTTACAGTTCACTGGGAAAAATGTTGGGCACAGGATCAAGATTTTCTGTAGATAAGTTTGAAGCAAAATAAATTTAATTGCTGGTTCACTGTCCAGAACTCCTGACCCTGGATTTCTTTCTTTTCATCCTGTCTTCCCTCTATCCTGTTCCCCTCTGTGAAGGCTAGATCCCCTCATGTGGGTACCTTTATTTTATCTTTTGTCTTGAGGTCTGGCCCACAGCCGAGGGGACTGTCTCTCCGACAGTCTCTAAGCATCTCCTCTGCTGCACTTGCTCCTCCAAAGACTCAGCCCTCTCTGATTCCTACAATATTACTACCTAACTCTGTTGCCTACGACAATAGCATTCCTGAAAAAAATAACGCTTTTGCCTTTAGAATGATAGATGCAATACTGGATTGATTACCACTTGTTCTCAGTAATACCAGGATTGGCTAATTCTGCATGTTGTCAGACATGCTCGTGAGTAATTATAGGCTTCAATTTATCTTTCTTCAGAAGAAGACATAATCTCCGTGAAGGAATCTGTGTCTTGAATCCATGCAAAAGACGCTTCGTACAATCAAATAATCCAAGGTCTAGCTTTTTTATGCCGTGGTAATCAGTCAGAGAAGTCAGGGTTTCTGTCATTTTTTCGGAGGAAAGATGGAGAGGAAGATAATTTGCATGGAGAGTGAGTCGTGAGATTCAGTCCGTGGGGCACATATGCCTGAGGATGTGCGGCTGAACATCTGCGGGCCACCTCAAGCCTCTACTCCAGGTGTGAGACTCATAAGGAACAGCCGTGACAGAGGCTGCTGCAGAGGGAAGACAGCGACAGTCGTTCATGACAATAACTTGAGAACCAAAGGCAGCGGACTCTCCTGCTCTTCACTCCCTGTCTACCCCGCTGCAGGCAGGCGACACCTTTTCTACCATTGCAGTTCTCACCTGTCCCCATGTCTGCTTTCACATTTCTTCTGACAACACTGTTAAGAGCACATATTGTGAGTACTGAGGACAGAGCTTGAGCTGGTCTGTGGACGTGGTCTGTGGAGGTGCTCAGGCAACTAGAAGACTTTATTGTACTTGGTGTTTCTCTTCTTTACAGTGGAACAGTCAAGAGGATTTGAACAAATACATGAGGAATTCCCAGATTTTAGAATTATACTGCAGTTAATGGCTGGAGGTGTAGCTCACAGACTAAGCGCCTGCTTATGTAAGCACAGGAGCCGGGCTTCGATACCTGGCATCACATGCTGTGCTGGATATGCCCTCTATGGCACGCTGAGCCCGTGATTGAGTCTGGGTATAGCGGCACACACCCCTAATGCCAGTGTTGGTGAAGTTGAAAGCAGGAGGATCACTACAAGTTCAAGCTGCATAGTGAGAACTTCACACACACCACACGCACACACACACACACACACACACACACACACACACACACAAAGAATTATACTGCGATGTTTGGCACTCTCAAGAAAGGTGGCTTATCACTGATATATTACAAATGGTACATTTCAGGGTTGGGGAGATAGCTCAGCAGCATACGCTTCTGCCTGGCAAATGCAAAGTCCTGAGTTGGATCCCTGGCTCACGGGCACACACACACACACACGCACACACACAAATCACAAAATATAAGTGATGCTTTTCTTATGATTTTATAATAGCACACTACAAAAAAAATCCAACAACATAACTTTCTATACTGGCTAAGTAGTATAAGGGTATGGATGGGTACAATTCGAAGGTAAAAGACATCACTAATGTATTTAATGTAAGGTAGTGCTAGTCTTGGAAAATTTTATTGCTAGGCATGGCATTTAACCTTCCTTATTCTGTAGTATTTAGAAGAGAACTTTTTAAATTCTATAAAAATATTTAGGAATGGTAGGAGCCATAACATTTATTCTCTCTGCCCAATTTGATGGATAAACTCACAATGATTTGATATTATATTAATTATATTGTATTATATTATGTATCATTTTTTATGTATTTAGTACAGGGACGACAGGATCTCACTACACAGATCAAACTTGTAGTGATCCTATGAGTAGTGGCTCTGTGTTTAGTCTCCCAAATGCTAGGATCACAGGTGCGCACCACCACACCCTGTGTCAAGGTCTGCGTCAGCCCACCTGCGGGGCAGGGCTGGCAGGGCTGGCAGGGCATGCAGAAATCAAAACCCCAGTCCCTGCACCTGCCTAAGCAGCAGTATAGTCTGCTGAGCTATCTGGCTGGGCCCCTGACTTTATTTCTGAATCATTATCATGAGCGGCACAATACAAAAGCCAATCAAGTTACAGAGCAGACAGTAATGCTGAAAGGAAGGGCAGATAGACAAGAAGGTGAAACACCAGCAAAGGTCCCAAACTATGTCAGAAATTGCATGTGATTCACTACTTTTAGCCAGTCTTTGGTTTACTGCTCTGCCTGGCATCTTCTATATCTGGAGATATTTAATATTATTGTTTTCGTACTCATAGTTAATGTCCTCTTAGAGAGTTTTGGTCTTTCTCTAAATATTACAGAATGAGAAATGTATTATGCAACATGAGCAATTTTAATAAAAATAATTTTGGTCAATAATGAACCAGTTTCTAAAAGTACAACTTACTTCTTTGAATTCCCTCCCTAAATCTGAAACAGACACTATAAGAAAACTATTGGTCATTTTCATGTGAGTTCTATCATTGCTCTTGTTCTTATTAAAAAGAGTTATCAAGTGATTTTTAGTGCCACACATAAATAATACAAACAAAAAAAATGCTTTACGTTAATCTGAAATACATGGCCTGTGTCATTCGGTAACTATGTTAGCATATCTATTCTTTACATTGATTTCTTATTTTTCTTTCTTTCTTTCTTTTTTTTGTCAGAACCAGGGATTGAACTCAGGCCCTTGCACTTGCCAGGGAAGTGCTTATTCCATTGAGCCATCTCCCCGGCCCCTTGGTTTCTTTTTCTATTAATTTTATGGAGAAACAAATAGCAATGAGATTCAAAACTGATTAATAAGACAGTTTCAATAATTAATACATTGCATATTATTGTCTGTGTAGTCGTTGTTCATAATAATACAGATATGATATCCTGTGCAAATACTATTAATATGAATCTTTCTTTTTACTGAATTAAGCGAAAGTAGTGGTATATCTATCCTATTTTGTATATACAGATAAAAAATGGTCCTTCGTTTGTATCCCCTTTCTTTGTTTAGTTTTGTCAGAGATGGGTATTCCATTGCCATTTCAATGTTGTAGGTGGGTGAATTCAGCAAAATAATCCAATATAGTACAGTAGTCCATAACAATAATTTGTTTGCTATATACATATACTAAAGACTAAAATGAGCATTTTGGAATTTACTTAATAACAGATCACGGTTAGGATGATCAAATAAAATGCTGGGCACAGGATGCAATAGCAAATGATGATTTAAGGAGTTCTCTTTTCATTCCTTTTCTCTTTCTTCAAAGGTGCACTGGACTCAAGCTGTCAGCATCTTGGGATTGGAAAGGTCAACTAGAATGAAGAAAATGACCTAATATGGTGCTTTTCAACATCTCCCTTTACAGTCTCAAAACTATGCATTGATTCTGCTGTTTATTTCAGAGACACAAAGCATGTGACCTTTGATAAAAGGGTGACAGTGGGTACTGACACATCAGCTAAAGCTATTTTTCTTCTTGTACTACTTTTTAATAGTTTGTGCTTTAGAAACTGTGACATTTCCATCAAAACAAATAAGGAGCTTTAGGTAACTGTCTCACATTCAGCATTAAAATAATGTTTTTTATGTTTTCTAAAGTTTGTGTTTCTAAAGTGAAATAGTTTCACTATAATAACTTCATAGTATGAATATTTTACTGTGCAGAAATTGCCTATTATTATCTGCAAGTGACATCACTGCTTCCATACATACCTTATAAGGATGACGTCTAGTGCATTCCCTTTAGAGAATATCATTTTTGGATCCAGAATGAAAATTTGAACTTGCAAATGATTTTATGTTGAAAGTCAAAACAGTTCTAGTAGGAACCAACAATAAAGTAGGTTTAGTTTATTTATTATTATATTTTAGCAAAGGCCTATTGTGAAATTAATAAAGTGAATATTTTTACTACATTTTGACAGCTACTTATAAAGTTTAGACTTCACTCTTTAAAAACACATTTTAGCAAAGGGTTGTATAATATTAAATAAGTTCTGGGCACTTGTGAATATATATTTTAAATTTCCATTCATTTCTAAAAGCTATATCCCATTATGAGCTACATATACAGTTAGGTATGTAGTGAAACCATGAAAGGTTCTTGATATCTTTTTTAATCAAAATGTGAGCTATTAATTGAATCACCACATTTTTAAATAAAACTCACTTTACTCTCATATCTCCAATACAATTACTAGAATACTGTAGACCAATATACATGTATTTTCTGAAAATAAACTTAATAAGCTTTTCTATATAACAAAAATATAACATATATATATATATATATATATATATATATATATATGTATAATTTCCAGTGTTCATCTATCACCATGCCCATCTGAAAATCCTAAGAAATTTAAAGACAAAAACTGCAAGCAATCTCCATGAAATTTTAGTTTATGTATCATTAACCACATGTATAGAAATATCATAAGTCTTTAGATAAATCCATCTTGAACTCCTATTACCTGGAAACAACTCTAAAATAAGAGTTTTGGAAGGAAGCCAAGATTTTAAACACTTTATAGCACAAGTAAGTCAGGTATAGAAAAACAAGCACAGCATGTTTGCTCTTATTTGCATTTGTTTAAAGAAAATGTTGATCTGAAATATAGAAGTATTTATTAAAGTGGTGTGATAAACACTCAAGACGTAGCAGAGAAGGTAGAAGCAGGCTGGTCCCAGCCTGCTAGGAGTTGTAGACCTCTACAGCACAGGAGGTGATGGAGAGCACCAAGCCCACTGGATCCCACCAGTAACTTACAGACCAGCCTCAGGGTCCCAAGCACAAATAAATGGATAGAAATATTAATTACTGTGGCTTCATCAGTGTATATTGTTGTTCTTTAGGTAACTGTTATATTATATTATATTATTTAATTTTTTGATTTTTTATTTTAAACAACATGAAAAAGCATTAAAATCATACAGAATTTCAAAACAAGAGGATAGGAAATCAATGGTTTTTGTATTTCATAGTGCTGTTTTCAAAGTATCAGATTAGCAGGTTGAAGCATGCAATGCATTCATAAAAAATGAAGCATTAACTAACTGTTCCTTTCAATAAACCAATAGAAATTAGTAGTGCAATCATCTTAGCTATTCCACTTCCTTTTTTCTTTTCTCCTTTCCTTAGCAATTTCCCTTCCTTTCTCAATGTCTGTGCTGTACCTTTCAGATTTTATTTGCTCTTCCTATCTCTCTCTCTCTCTCTCTCTCTCTCTCTCTCTCTCTCTCTCTCTCTCTCTCTCTCTCTCTCTCTCTCCCTCCCTCTTTCTTTCTCTTTCATTTTTTCTTTTTCTCTTTTTCTGGAATCAAACTCAAGACCTTGCACTGACCAGGCAGGTAGATATACTGCTGAGCTATCTCCCTGGCCCTTCATTCAGCTGCTTACACTAGCGGGAAATGATGGTGTTTACACATGAGAGTTTATTTCATTTACAACTATGGTCTCTACTTGCATCTATTTACCTATATAAGTCTCAAGTTGACCTTTCTTTAAAGCTAAGTAATGCTGCATTACGTAGAGGGCTGGGAAGCTAGCTCAATAGAATAAGTGCTTGCCTGGCAAGTGCAGGGTCTTTAGTTCAATCCCTGGTATAGCAAAAAAAAAAAAAAAAAAAAAAAAAAAAATCCTCCATTGTATAAAAAACACCACATGTTTTTTTGTCCATTCTTGTTAGTGGGTATTTTTGTTCTTTCTTCGGTTTAGCTATTCCAAATTGCGCTTCTATATTTGAGAAATCTTCACACTGATTTCCCTAGTGGTTTTACTAGTCTGCATTCACCCAGGTGGTGGAGAAGGGTTTATTTCCCCCCAAAGCTTTGCCAGTATTCATTCCTGATTGATTTCTTGATGACAGTCATTCTTTCTGGAATGAGATTGGTATATATTGTACACATGTGTTAAAATAACACACTGTGCATCACGACTGTATGCATTATATTACTCAACAACTGATAATTTATGACCTAGAAATATGAGCTACTTGATTACAAATAGTATTATTGAATGTTCACGGTGAAAGCCAGTACTTTGTGTAATAAGCATGATTTACTTTATTTATTTTTTTATTTGACATAGGGTCTCTCTGCGCAGCTCAGACTCATAGTGATCCTCCTGTCTCAGCCTCTCCAGCACTCAGATTACAGGCATGAGTTACCATGAGCAGTTTTGGTGGCTAGCATGGTGTGCCCAGGTTTCTGGGGCTGACACAGCATGTGGCACTGATAATCAAATCCAGTTGCTTACGTTGGTCAGGCAGGTGCTTAGACAACCAAACTATCTCCCCAGCCCCCAAATTATTCTTTAAAGAATTAAAAATGGAGTGTTTTTGTAGGCAACATGCAATAAATTGGCCAGAATGCAACTTGGTCTAAAAGAGGTTTGGCAATAAAATTTTCAGAAGATATGGGAAGACTGAAGTTGTAAGTGACATAAACTACTGAATAAAGTTAGCAACGGAAAGTACTGTTTGGAAAGTCTCTAGGTAACAAATGAGTTACTGTTCTGCAGTTAGGACTTAAGATCTTACAATTCCCACTGAAAAACTGTTGAGTTCTTCATGTTTCGCCTCAGAACTTTTGCTATATCCATTTGTTTCAGCACCAGAAGTTTAGACCAAAGTCACTCACTGAATTTCATTGTTATCTGATGTTACTAAATCTAAAATGCTACTTATTTTGAAAACTTAGGTGATAACTGAAACATATAATATCATTCTTTTCTTGTTTGATTTTATTTCATTCATATCTGTGTCAATTAGATATTGAATTAGTTGGCACAAAATCCAAAACAGAATACAGTGGAGACCTAAAATATAGAGAGGAAGATTTTCTAAAATCTTTGAAGTGTTTTTCTTATCCCTTACCCATGCTATGTGCTTCTAACAAGGAAATCCAAGTCCATCTTCCACCGTAGGATCCAAATCTTGGTGTCCCAAAGATCAACAGTGTTGCTATTTCCAATGACCACATCCATAGTGTGTTCTTAACACATGTGTTAATGGAGAGTAAGATTATGGAATGTCAGTGATGATGAAAGCAGATTAGATTTTTCAGATAAAGGGCTGGCCAAATGGGTCAGTGGATTAAAGCACTTGCAAGTAGGCACAGGGACTGGGAGTTTGACCCGCAGGCATGCCCTGCTGGCCCCACCTCATTGTATGCTGAGACAACAATTGGGACATGGCATGGTGACATGTACCTGTAATCCCATCACTTGGAAGGCTGTAAACAGGCAGATCACCTCTAGTCCAATTTAGTACTCAGACCCCATATATCCTGTAGCCTCTTCCCTAAAAATACAAAAGAAAAGTAACTTTCAGATAGTATGTGCAATTAGTATTTATAATCAAAACAAATTATAGAAACTGAAACAAAGTTAAAAGATATGCAATGAAATAGTGAAGCTCACAATTGTCATACAATATTTCTATCATGAAAGAAGGAGAGAACAACATAGGTTTGGGAGAATATAGAATTAAATGAGAAAAACAAGACATTTTAAAAGATAAGAATGAAGAGTATGTACAGCCCCTGGGGAAGACCATAAATTTCCCTGAGAGGACGAGGCATTAGGCATGGTAGAGGCATACACAGAAAGTGGGGAAGTGGCCACTATCTTATTTACTGAAAACTAGAAGTCTCTGTGGGCCTCGTCAGGCTAGAGCCCTAAATGCAACCAAGAGTACTGGGATAGGCAGGATGGAAGCAGGCAGCAGTATCTTTATTTCAGGTTAGATACAGCTTAAAAAGGGGGTGAGAAGGTGGTTGAACACGAACAAAGGAAGAGATCAGCTTTACACACTAGCCTCCACATTGCAGGGGAGGGCTCACAGAGGAAAATGGAAAAATTTAAGTTTCTCAGGGGTCAAAGGTAGATATGGAGCCTCTTTGGTGGTGCAGGAACAAGTACAGAAGGGCAGTGATATTTTTTCTGATTTACACTGTGTGATTCTGTAGCCTTACAGGGTTTCCTCCCTTAAGGTTGAAAGTCATGTCTGAGAGCCATCATGCTCAGCAGGCTTATTTTCCTCTCAGGCAGAGTAAGTGGACCTTCCTGTTTAAATGACTGGCCTTTCAAAGTTTTCCTCTTCAGGTTAGGAGGAGCCTAATCATGAGGACCTAACAGAATTGTGTGGACAAAGATTGAAAGTAGGAATGGAGAAGGAAAATTTTATGCCATTATTTCAAGGTATTTACTCTTTGAAATAAAAAGAATGAAATAATGTTATATTTTCTTAGAAAAGAAAGATGTATGGGGGCTGGGAAGATAGCTCAATGGAATAAATGGTTGCCTGGCAAGTGCAAGGTCCTAAATTCAATCCCACAAAGAGAGAGAGAGAGAGAGAGAGAGAGAGAGAGAGAGAGAGAGAGACAGAGAGAGA
>PVKA01055521.1:0-10294 GCA_004027165.1 Ctenomys sociabilis
CCTGAGCTACAAAGTGAGCTTAAGGCCAGCCTGAGCTGCATAGCAAGACCCTATCTCAAAAAGACAAAAAAAGAAAAAAAAAAAGAAAAAGTAATAAAAAGATAATTATGTATAGGCCTCAAATTAGCTAGAGAAATCAAGGTTCATTGTCTTACACAGCAGTAGCCATAGGAGGGCCAGAAATGGGATCCCCATGCCTATGGGGATGGATGGTGGGTCAGAAGCCGGGTGTAGGGGCTTGATGAAGGCATCAGCCACGGGCACGGAAGGAGGGGCAGATGTGCTGAGTTAAGGAAGCCAACTGGATTGGAGATGCATGAAGAGGGCCATGTAGGGACAGAGGTCCTGAGGCCCCGCTTCCCCTCTTCTGGGCTTGGCTTTGTATGAGATCCTCCACGACACCTTGGTGATACCCTGGAATGGAAGGGGGAGCAGTTTAGTGTCCATAATGACAGAGGCACAGAGGGATGGACTCCCTACCGTGTTGTCCGGGAACCCCTTGCTCCTGACTCAAATACCACACTCACCATGGGCCTCCTCTATCGCTGGACACAGAGTGGGAACTTAGGAAAAGCTGTGAGCTGAGGCAGAAAACAAAAGAAGCTGGACCCTGGCATGACACTGTTTGTTTTGGTTTTTCATCTTCCTATTTTCTTTTTGTGATCCTGGGGATTGAACTCAGGGCCTTCACACTAAGCTAGATCCTTAATACTTCCCTATTTGTTATTTTGAAATAGGATCTCACTCTAACACTAAATTTCCCAGGCTGGCCTTGAACTTTTGATCCTCCTGCTTCAGCTTCTGAGAGTGCTGAGGTTACAGATGTGTGCCAACACCCTTGGCTTTTTGAGTGTTTAACAGCAAGGAAGTCACATTCCTCCCTTGTTCCTCATCCACCTCAAAGGGTAAGTTGGGGTGAGGCAGGGAAAGCCCCTCTATAGATGGCCTGGGGCAGTGGTAAGCACAAGGGGTGGTTGGATTCTGAATAGAGCTCTGGGCCTCTGGGGATGCTGTGACTGGGTACAGTGAGCCTTACCACCCCAGTGCCCTTTGTCACTGGGTCCCTCTTGCATGGTGACATGGAGGGAGGCAGGGGCTGGCCATCATAGTCCCCACAAGGGAGCCAGGGAAGACCTGGTTCAAGCTGCCTCTCTGATGAACAGCTACCAAAAAAAAAAATCATCAGGAGAAAATCAGAGACCGGAAGTATCTCAGTTACTCTTCTCTTGTTGCTGGGACAAATACCTGACACCCAAAATGAAGGAAGGAAAGATTTATTTAGCTCACAGTTCCTGGAAGTTTCAGTCCATACTTAGCTGGCTCTAAGACAGAGTGGCACATGGCAGAGAGCATTCACGGTGGTGACCAAGAGCAAGAGCAAAATGGAGGAGTAGCAGCAACACAGGCAACGTCTATCTCTTGGTCTCACTTATGTTACATTCAGGCTGTCCACCCCAGGCTGGATGAAGCACTCGCACCCATAATCTGGGCAGTACTAAAATCCATAATCCCAGTGGCTCATGAGTTAATCTCAGACTCTAGAAGTCCCCACCCTAAGACTGCATGAGGCTTTGGGGGGGACAACTAGACACAAACCATCACAGGAAGCCATGAGGATTCCTCGCCATTTTTCCCTCTTCTGGAGTTGGCTTTGTTGGAGACCCTTGGCCTTTGGCCCTGGTGCTGACTTAGTAGCAGGGGGTGACTATTGTCTTTGCATCACTCTGCTTTTCTGAGATTCACCCAGGGCGCCTTGTGTATGCCCCCCCCAGACCCCGTGAGACCACAGACACAGTGCTGCCCCTCCTCCCTGTGGAGGCCGGGCTCCTCCCAGGAATTAACTGAGGGGTGTGGAGAGAAGGCAGCCCCTCTGGTACCGCGAAGAAGCTCCTGGCATCCGTGTGAAGTATACACCCAGGAAGTAAGGCCCCTGGTCACCTTGTATCCCCCATCAAGAACCCACAAGGTTCTCTTGTGGTTTCTTACTTGTGCTGACGAGGTGGAGCAATAGAGGCCCTGGTGGAGGCCAGCAGAGTATCCCCAAGCTCAGCATGCATGACTTTATTCTACAGTAGGTAGCCCGGATCCACAAGGACACCAGGGGCACCAGGCTGTGAGTCCCAGAAGGCGCCTGGGGGAAACTGACTCTGGAGCTGGTCCTCCTGGCCCACCTCTCATCCAAGAACTTCTTATCTCTAATCTAGATGCCCTCGCTGACATCCGCAGCATGGAGGCCTCTGGAGTACCCCTGTCCCTAGCTCATCAGAGATCCCTCTTGGAACGAATTAGGTCCAGGAAGGTGTCCCGAGGCTGCTCTAGCAGGTGCCCAATCTGGTAGATCTTCTTTTGCTCTTTCTTTGTTGTCATGGTGACTGCTGTTGACCTGCCTTGGTATAAGTACGGGTATTGTGGGCACCTGGAACCTCAGAGTCTGTGGAGGGGGGAGCAGGCCGGAGGAAGGGGGATGAGACTGGGAGCCACCGGTGGGCGCTGGTAGGGCGGCTCTGCACCCTCCCTGCACGCCTTTTCCCACTGCCTGGGGAGACAGATCAATCACCAGCCTCTTGCTTTTTCTCCCAGGGCTACGTGACTTGCTTCCTTCTACCCCTCTGAGCTTTGGGGTTCCCAGCTGGAAAATAGCAGCTCCCTCTTGGAGAGGTGCCCAGGGTGTCCAACTTGATTATTCCTGCTCACGCTTTGCTCGCCGCCTCGAGATTGAACGTTTGCTGTGGTTTTTCCTGGAAACCGCTCTGCCCAGAGAGACTCCCTCTCTGTGAGATGTATCTGCTTTCATCCAGAGGTGTGTGTGGGGGAACATAAGTTTTGGGGTACAATTTTGGATTCCCAGGATGTGATTCTGACCCTCAGCAGCTCTGTGAGTCTTGAGATGTCACCTTATCTCTGGGAGCCCGTTTTCCATCTGTGTAATGACCCTAAGGACACTCCTCACCTGGAAGCGCTGTGGGGCAGGTGGGCCCTGTGGAAGAGGTCAGTGTAGATGGGCTACTTTGGTGCTGGTGTCCCCAAATCACCTGCTCACGAGGGCTCCGTGCTTCCACTCCTGGAAGGACTCACCTGCATTGGCTTACACATACGTCCTCTCCCAGAGCTTTCCTCAGTGAGCTGGCACTGTGTCCGCGGTCCCCTGGTGGGTAACCTGGGACACCGTCTCCAGGGCGTAGAGATGGGCTCTGTGGTTCCTCTCCATTCCCCAAGAGAACAGCCACCATTCCGCCTGTGAGCCGGCGGAGTTGGGAGCAGACGTGGAACGAAAATAGCTCTTTTCCATAAACAAAGCTGCTTCTTGTTGGGGGAATGTAAACAGGCAGATGCATTAGGAGACGGTGCCATCCGGCTGCACGGCGGGGGAGGCGACAACGGGAGGCCCTAGCCCTGTACTGCCGGCGTCTGCGCTGTCCCGGCAGAGCAGGAGGCTAGGCAGCGCGGCCCTGCTGGACGCCTCCTTGGGTTCTCCCAGCGTCCAGTCTGGCCTTCAGGCTCCATTCCAAGTGGCTGCGGGAGCCTTTCCCCTGGGGCCGAGCATGTCTTCCGTGCCTGTTGTGGGCTGCTGGCATCCTAGGAAATGCTGCCCTTCGCTTGGTCTTCTCTCCAGGCCCTAGAGGGGCTGCTTCCTCCATCTCTGCTGCACATCTCAGTTCTTTTTTTATGTTTATTTTTATTTTGGGGGAGTGAGGATTGAGCCCAGAGCCTTTGCATTAAGCCACCTCTCCAGCATCTTTTTAATTTTTTTTTTTTTTTTTAATCTTGAGACATGTTCTTGCTAAATTGATGTTTTCCAGGCTGGGCTCTAACTTGAAATCTTCCCGCCTCAGCCTCACAAGGGTAGGATTACAGGTATGTGCCACCACACTCAGCCCATCTGAATTCTGGTGCCTTCTCCTTGTCCTGACGTGAATTCTTGATTGTACCTTACTTGAAGAGCAGTGGTCAAGGGCAAAGAAGGATCTGGGCATGGTAATTCTGGGGGAGGGTCAAGTGAGGGAGAAGCTGGCCTGGCTCCATTCTAAGGGCAGCAGCTTCCAGCACCCCTGAGTGACCATCCAGCTGGGGCTGGTGAGCAACTACAGAGATAGCTCCTCTTGGCTCCTCTGAGTTCATAGTGTGGCTCTGCTGGGACATGGACATGCTACGGCCAGGGGTTGGGGCTCAGCCTCATGGGCTGAGCTGTGCTCAGTGGGGCTGAAGGCAGGATGGGCTTCCAAGGAACTGTAGATGGTTCTGGCACAAGATGGGACCTTCACCTGTCCTCCTGAGAACATCACACAATGTCCACATCACGTTGCATCTCATTGAACCTGTGTCTGGAGGAGACGCTCTTTGCCCCACTGAAGGAGGAGCACACAAAGCTGAGTGTAGCAGCGCACACTTACAACCTCAGCTATTTGGGAGGCTGCAGAAGGAGGACGGCCAGTGTGAGGCTAGTCTGGGCAACTCAGTAAGACCCTGTCTCATAGTAATATAAAAAACAAAGGTTCAGAGTGAAGTTCGATCCCCAGTGCTGGGGTGGGGAGGGGGAAGAGCACAAGAGAGCAAGAGAGGTGAGGGAGGCCGCACCAAGGGACAGCACTGGAGCCTGAACCAGAAGAGCCCGCCATGCCACAGTGCCAGCTCCTGACCAAAGACAGAGATGTAAATAACATCCTCTAGACATAGAACTTATGGGGGCAGGGCTGAGACCAGCCCCAAGACTGCCCACTCTGAGTGTGGCCCCCCATTCCCTCCCAGCTGCTTTACTGTGGCTCCAGGCAGTGCTGTTGAGGAAACTCACTGAAGCCCCAGTAGCTCTGGAGGGTTGCCCACCCTGGAAACAGACACCCCAAAGATCCCATGTGGGAGGTAGGGGCGGGCAGGGCAGTCTAGGAGTTCCTACATGGGTGGCATGTGTCACCTGGTCAGGGGGCACAGGGAGGGAGGCTCTGGTGTGATAAGAACTGTCCTCTGCCCAGCCTTTGTGTCTAAGGAGAGCTGGCTGGGTCTTCTCTATTTGGAGATTTGTTCTCAGAGAGGAGTCACATGGGAAATTCCTGGTGCCAGGGGCACTGTGACCATCCTGGTACCATTTGGGGGCGGAGCTGAGTCTTGGGGGCAGAAGCAAGGACCATGGAAAGCCCTGGGCCTGGCTGGAAGGTGTCTGTATCCCCAAAGGGTCTGATTAAGCAGCAGAGGCTCACTGTCCCAGCCATGGAGGGTGTGAAGCTTGGGTCCTATGGGGTTAATTTCCACAAAGATCCCAAAGTCTCAGTGGTCCCCTCCCTGCCTGTCCTTCTCCTCTGCAGGGCCCTCTACCTCATTCTCCTCCACCCAGCTTGGAACCCATTCGTGGGAGTCTGATCCTGAATGTCCTCAGGCCACCCCTCTTCTTGCCCTGGCCATTGTCCCAGCAGGCTGCCATCCTCCCATCTCTGGGCCATGCTCTGAGCCCCCACCTCCCCTCCCTACCCCTACAACTCCACTTGCTGCTGCCAAAGGAGTGGCTCAATACACTGTTTCATGCTTATAATCCCAGGGCTCCAACACCTCTGCATCTCCCCAGTGCCTGCCCAAGGGCGCTTTG
The DNA here is from genome assembly GCA_004027165.1 of Ctenomys sociabilis. Classification (NCBI taxonomy): domain Eukaryota; kingdom Metazoa; phylum Chordata; class Mammalia; order Rodentia; family Ctenomyidae; genus Ctenomys; species Ctenomys sociabilis. The sequence continues at coordinate 5,576 of PVKA01055521.1, forward strand.
CTATCGGGCCTGCACTGCCCAGCCACTGCCTTGGCCTGTGTCTGTGTGTCACCACCTGGCCTGCACCGTGTCCCAGGTCACTGCGATGTCCACGACTTCCTCCTTGCCCTTCCCTCTCCCAGGATGTCCTATGCAGGCAGAAGTTAGGAGGTCATCAGCCGGCATGCATTTAGCAGAGCTCTAGTTACCACTGGTCACTCACCCACTCACCCCTCAAGCCTCCCCCTAGGGTCCTCCTTGAGTACCCTGGCCCAGGAGAGCTGTAGGCTTGGTGTCTGTGCTGCTGCCCCTCTGCCCAGCTCTGTCCAGTCCTAGCCTTGCATTCCAGGCATAAGTGGCAAGGAGCTCGGTATTGTCCCCAGCAGAAACTGGACCCTTCCTCCGCTGGAGCCTGCTCCTGGCTGCTGAGACCTCTGCTCCCCTCCAGCCTCCACTTAACCTCCTTAGGGTGTCTGGGCTTGCTTGCTTATGTATGTATGCATGTATGTATGTATGCATGTATGTATGTATGCATTTATTTATTTATTGAGACAGAGCCTCACTAGACAGTTCAGGCTGACCTTGAACTCACCATGTAGCCCAGACTGCCTCAGCCTCCCAAGTTCTGGGATTACAGGTGGTATTTGCCACTATCTCAGCTCTGCCTGGGATTTGACCAAAGTTTGGGTCGGAGCTGAGCTTGGGATCAGTCCAAGTCTGGACTGGGGCTTTCTGAGAAAGGACATTGGTTTGAGGACTCCTGCATCCCCCAGTTCTTTGGTGAGGCCACCGTTTTGGGAAGGTGACCAGCTGTGGGCGTGGGGACAGCCTTTCTGGGCACCGCAGGGGAGCGGGAACCTGGTCTGGTGTGATTCACAGCCTCGGCTTCCGTGAGGTCATCCACGGCCTCCTTCCCCATGGGGCTGGCCCGGCGGCATTGGCACGGCGGGATGGCACAGGCCGGTCTTCTCCGCTTCTCTCTGGAGGCAGGAAGGCGGGCTATCTGTGCCTCATCTAATTACCCCCAGAGGTAATTGCTCTGGGTTCTCTCTGCCACCTTGCGATTTCTCCCTGGGCCTTGGGCGGCGGAGGAGCCAAGCTAACCCCAAGGAGGCCGAGCCCGGAGACAGCACCGATTGCTAAACCTGACACCTCCCAGTGCCCCGCCGCGACGTGTCCGAGCTTCGAGACTGTGAGTTTATGACGGGCCCCATTATGTCTCTTGCACAAACACTAAGTGTTGAAATACCCAACGGATGATGACAGTGTTGAAATAGCCTGTCGTCTCAGCACTTTCTCCGTCATTAGCCAGATGTTCCAGCCCTCGGCGGCATTCGCAGCCTTCGCAGGAAGAGAGGGGGCTGCAGAGGCGGGTGGGGCTGGGCGGGAGGCTGGGCTGGGGCAAGGCGCCCCCAAGAGAGCCAGGAAGGGGGTGATTCAGAGTGCGACCCCAGGTGGAAGAGAAGTCTATGTCCGTCCACCCCAGAGTCCTAGATTCCCAGAATTGCTGGGGAAGGGATGGGAGGCTGAACCCCCTCCCCTCTGGGCTCTCTGGTTGGTGGAATATTTATTTATTTTGCAGTACTGGGGATTGAATTCAGGCCTTTGCACTGAGTAATATCACCAGCCTTTTAACATTTTTTTTTTCTATTTTGACATAAAGTCTCACTAAGTTGTCCAGGCTGGGCTTGAACTTTCTATCATCTTGTCTCAGCCTCCCAGAATCCTGGGATTATAGATGTACATGTGGATCTGTTTTGAAAGGAATCAAAAAGCTGGGCATGGTGGTGTATGCCTGTAATCCCAGCACTGGGGAGGCTGAGGCAGGAGGATTGTTGTGAGTTTGAGAACAGCCTACAAAGTGAGCTTAAGGCCAGCCTGAACTGCATAGTGAGACCCTGTCTCAAAAAGAAAAAAAAAAAGAAAAAAAGAAAAAAAGAAAAAAAGGAATCAAAAGCAAGAATCTGGGCTCTTTTTGGCTCTTAGAAGTAAAGAGGCTTCCTGAGATTCTCCAGCCTGAATCTGGCCCGAACCTTCAGAATACTCCCTGTCAACAGGCAGCTGGCGGTAAGAGGAAGACGTCAGTCTCCTTCCTCATCGTGGTACCTGAGACCGAGACTCTTGCTAGCTGTGAACACCTAAGATGTGGGTGGGGAAGGGGTGCGGGGCGGGAAGGTCGTTGGAGAATGCTGTTGGCCCCAGCACCTGCCCAGCCCTTATTTTCAGTCTCCGGGACAGCTTGCCCAGGGACTCCAAGTGCTGAGTTGGGCTAGGAGACCACACTATGATCCAAAAGGAGGATTCTGGGGGCCCCAGGAACAGAACCCTCATGTCGTCTGCCAGAGTTTTCAAGAATCAGATTCCCAGCCTGGGTTTGCATTTGGCTGCATTCTGCCCTGTGTGACCTTAGGCAGTGCCTTTGCCTTGTGCCTCAGTTTCCCTAACTATAAAAGGAGGACCATTAGATCCACTGCCATTCTTTCCCACTGTTGCTCCCGTACAGGCGAACTATCTGGTGGTCACTGTTCAACATGAGGAACAACCCCCCCGCCACCCCCGCCTGGGAGACACAGAGGCCTTGTCACCGCAGGCAGCCAAGCTGGGAGCTGACAGCCACCGATCTGGAGGCGGCTTCTGCGTTAGGTGGGGTTTGGGTTGGAGATCGAATTCCTACATCTGTTGCTGATTTGGGGAATTAAGTGGAGGAGTTTGCAGCTAATAAATGAACCCCAAGGGGTTCCCACTTCCAAGAGGGTACAACTGGGAGGGAGAAAAGTTTTAATTTTAGTATCTTTCACTTTCTCTCACTTCTAGAGCCCCGTATTTTAGTATTCTCTCTCTCCTTCAGTGAAAGACTGGCTATCAATCACTCATACCTTAGTGAGAGTGGCTTCCTTGGGAACCTGGCCTCTCGGGGCTGGGGTCTCATGAAATTTGGTGATCAGACTGGACAGTAAGGCCAAACTTCTGGGCTAGCGGAAGGGTGAGAGAGCCAAGGGGCTGTGCAGTGCCAAGGCCAGCCACTGCCTCCCTGCTGGCTCAGGCCACGTCTTCCTCCTGGACCTGGGAGCCTCCTAACCCACCTTCCTCAGTCCATGTTTGCCCAGAATGATCCACTTTTGTTCTGACCTGTTATTCCATTTATCACTACATACATTTATTTCCTCTCTCTGTGTGTGTGTGTGTGTGTGTGTGTGTGTGTGTGCGCGCGGTATTGGAGATTGAGCCCAGTGCCTTCAGGCTGAGCTGCATCCCCAGCCCTTTCTTTATTGTTATTGTTGTTATTATTATTGCTCTATTTTTGAGACAAAAATCTCAATAAGTTGTCCAGGCTGGGTTTGAGCTTCTGATGGTCCTGCCTTGGCCTCCCAGACTGCTGGGATAATAGGTGTGGGCCACCATGCCTGGCTCCATTTCTTTCTTTTTTTAAAAATTCATTTATTTATTACAGTGTCTCGCTACACATCACAGATTCTTTTTTTGCGGAGGTGGGGGGGTCAGCTCAGCCCACCCTGGGAGGAGGGGCTGGCATGGCATGTGGTGCTGGGGATCGAACCACGGTCCCTGAGAGGCGCTTTAGACCGCTGAGCTATCTTGCCAGCCCCATTTATTTCTTTTTAAGGTCACAAGCACATGTGTAGTAATCTCACTTGTCACTCATCTGCACACTGAGACATCCCTGATCTCTCACATTATTTGGCGTTTAACAGGTACTCAATCATGATTAGTGATGAACCGATGAACCAATGTATTCATTGAAGACCTACTATGGGTGGAGTAATTTACATATGATTTATATATAGCTCAGGTGCCATCAGTGTTACCTGGGGAATTTAATGATATCAGGCCTGACCCCTCCCAGAGAGATGCTGAGCTGGTCAACCCCAAGGAGAGCTTTGACATCAGCATTAAAACAAACAAATAAATAAACAAACACAAACAAATGGGGCAGGGAGATAGCTCAGCAGGCATAAGTGACTGCCTGGCAAGCACAAGGTCTGAGTTTGATCCCCAGTACGGGGGGAGGGGGGGGTATGGGGGGAGGACAGGACAAACAGTTGCAAAAGAACCAAACAAGTTTGTTGCTGGGGCTAGGGCATATCTCAGTGGTAGAGCTCTTGCCTAGCAAGTGCATGGCTGTGGGTTCAAATTCCAGCACCACAAACATTAACAGCTTGTAAGCAAATGTGTCTCCAAATTGAAGAATCATAGTTTTGGTGCATTTTCCCTTTTTTTTTTTTGTCTTTTTGAGGCAGGGTTTCACTATGCAGTTCAGGCTGGCCTTAAGCTCATTTTGTAGCTCAGGCTGGTCTCGAACTCACAACACTCCTCCTGCCTCAGCCTTCTGAGAGCTGCCAATTATTTGTTTTTGTCGGTGTAGTTCTGTCCCTCTTTTAATCCCTATGCAAGCTTGCAACCCATGTAGCACTGTAGCAGATTGAGAAAGAGGCAAATGGCTTGGAGAAATAGCTCAGTACTTTGGACCTCAGAACTGGTGCACCCTGTAGGCTGGTGCAAAGGATCCTTAGGACACAGCCTCTCACCTCATCCTCTTGTGTCTCCTCTCTGTTCTAGGCTCATTCCCCACCCTCCCTCTGCCTGCCTGTGACACCAGCTGTCCTTTTCTTAGTTTTTCTCAGTGCCCCTCTCTCACCCAGGCTTAGGGTCAGTGCTGCAGCAGCAACAACAACAGGGAGGGAGGGAGGGAGGGAGACAGAGACAGAGACAGAGACACACAGA
>PVKA01055522.1:0-10294 GCA_004027165.1 Ctenomys sociabilis
GCAAGTAGGCAGAGAGGGAAGGTCTGATGAGAAAGGAAAAAAGAAAACAGAGAGAGAGGAGGTACCTTTTTTAAAGGTACCTTTAAAAAAGTGTACCTTGTTCTTTGTTACAAGTCAGACATTACATTCTTATTGGTGCAGAAGTAGCATTAAAAACTATGGTTTTCTACCCCACATCACTGAGATCATTAAATCTTTTAATGAGTGTTTTCCTCACCACTGCACTAAATCTATTTAATGGAACCTCATGAACACTTCTACCAACTGCAGCAATGTTTTTAATTTGCCTATATACATGAATACATGGGAACGAGCATAGGCAGTCTCTACTTACGGCAGACTGGCTCCCTGTCTTGTGCTTCTGCACTTTGAACATAGCTCTGATTTTCCTACCACAAAAGTCTAAGACCCCAATGGCTAGACCTTCATCTTACAGACCTTTGTATTTTCCGTAATATTTAACATAGTCTTGGAAACACGTTATCCTTTAGTGAACGTTGGCAGCATGAGCCTATGGCTATGTTAAAGTCTCCTTCGAATGTGCAAGTGTCCTAGCTCAGCATTTAGCCCAGTGCTCCGACTACCCCTGGCTGAAAGGTCCCTCGCTGATAAACCATCTCACACAGTTTCTAGTGCCTACACTAAAAGGGTTTCAAAGGACTCTTGCCTCACTTGTAATATAGCTTGCAATATTTCATGTGTAGATGCATTTTTCCAAGGAAAACTTACTTTTTTTTTAATTTGTGTATTTGGTACAGGGTCTTTCTATGCAGCTCAGACTCGTAGTGATCCTCCTGTTTTCAGCCTCCCCAGCACTGGGATTACAGGCACGCACCATTATACCTTGCCTTTGTGGCCAGCATGACACACCCGGGGCAGGGCCTGCCCAACATGTGGTACCAGGATAGAACCCGGGTCCTCGCGCTTGCCTAGGCGAGCACTCAGATAGCTGAGCTATCTCCACTTACTTTTTTTTTTATTACCATCTTGAATGAATTAGAAATGTTTAAAAATCACTGTTTCAGTGACTTCCACAGATTAAGGCCCAAGGATATAGCTCAGTGGTATGAGCTCCTGCCCGGCAAGTGCACAGCTCCAAGTTTGATCCCTGGTACAAAAAAAAAAAAGAAAGACAAATGGGGAAGCTATGTACATGCACATTTCCTCTATCCTTGAATTCCCTCGGAAAGTAACAGTAACGGTAATAGTGATGCTAGTAATAAGCATTTATTGAAAACTTACTATGTGAAAAAAAGAAAACTTACTATGTGTCCAAATATTTGACTAGGATTTTATTATTTGATTTTCATTTAACCCTAAAATTCTCTAATATACATCCCAATAAAAAATAATTTTAGGACACAAACAGAGGTGCTGTTTTGTCATGGCCTGTCTTTCCACTCTGATCTCAGCTTCAGGTTTTTGTATGATGATCTATGTACTCTATCTTATTAATTTTTTTTCCTTCCTCAAGTCACAACAACTTACAATCTAGTCTTCTTTTCTCCTCTTAGTACCTTACTAAATTAGTCTTGTGTTCTGGACAACTTACTTTTTTCAATTAACTGATAGTTTACCAATTAATGATTTAAATCTTCCTTAATAAAAGGAGTCATAAATATGATGTAGAAACTTTGGCTTTGGGACATTTCCTAAATTTTGAGGTTCTACTTCATGTCAGTGTTGACTAAGCCCGTCCTGTGAGGGCCTCCCTGCTCTTCACTATTCAACTCAACCACTGCTGGAAGCTCCAGAATCTGGTGAGAATTAGGAAATTAAAGTGGTTTTCCAAATTTAGGCAAATCTTCATTCCTTCCTAATTGCTTATGGAGCCACACCACCAGACATGATAATCCTGCATAATAAAAATATGCTGGGGCTGGGGAGACAGCTCTGCTGTCTGCCTGGCAAGCATAAGGGCATTTGTTTGATCCCTGGTACCACATGCCCTGCCAGACATGCAGTGCTGGCTTCAAAACCCCATGGTGGGGCATACCTGTAATCCCAGTGCTGGGGAGGCTGAGACAGAGGGGTCATCATAAGTCTGAGCTATGTGGTGAGACCCTGTCCCAAATATATATATCTATCTTTTTTTTTTACTTGACCTCAGTAAATTTTTTATCTAAACACCTTTATCAGTGTTAGCCATCTCAAATGAGTCATTGAACCCTATTAAAACTATTGCTATGGCCAGCAAGATGGTTCAGTGGACTAAGCACCTGCTTAGGCACGTGAAAGGACTGGGTTTGATCCCCAGTACTGTAAGCCAAGCCAGCTGTGCCCCCAGAGCACACTGAGCTGGAGATGGAGACCAGACATGGTGGCACAGGCCTGTAATGCCAGCTGCTCAGGAGGCTGCAAACAGGAACATCACTATGTGTCTGAACTGCATAGTGAGACCCTGTACCAAAAATTAATAACTGTTGCTCAGACAACTTTGAGCAAGTTAAATACCAACAATACAGTCTACACGGGTTAAGCATCACTTCAAGTTCAGCAGTAGTTGCTTCCTTTGTTTGGAAGCTGTAGCTTCTGAAATACCATTTTGTCTCGGATTTTCTTCTGCCTGTCTTCCTCAATTGCTCAGCGGATTAAAGCACCTGTAAACAGGCGCAGGGGCTGGGGGTTCAATCCCAAGGCCTGCCGTGCCAACCCTGCCCCGAGGGCATGCTGAGACGGCAAATGAGCCTGTAATGCCAACTCTTGGGAGGCTGTAAACAGTCATATCACTATGAGTCCAATCTACTAGTGAGACCCTGAACACTCTGTAGACCCTTTCTTAAGAACCAAAAAATAAATAAATAAAATAAAATATACCCCCAAGGCTCATTGGTGTAGTGGAGCTTTGGAACACGATTGGACCAAGAGGGCTCTAACTGTATCAGTGGATTAATCCATTGGGGGGCTCACAACATGATGCCATGATTGGCAGGTGATGGAAACTTAGGAGATGATGCCTAAATGAATAATATGGGTCATGAGGGTATGACTTTGAATACTACATCATGTCACTGTCCCTTCCCTCTCGGGCAAACGCTTCCTCAATTTCTCTTTCTGAAGCCATGATGTAAGTAACTTTGCTCTACCATTGCTTTCCAACATGATATTCAGCTGTTCCTCACACCCACAGCAATGGACCCACAGATTGTGGACTGAACCCTCTGAAATCATGAATCAAAATAATGTTTCCTCCTTTCAATTGTTTTTCTCAGGTAATTTGTTACAGAACAAAAAGGTAATGAACACGCCTATCAAATACAATGCCCTTGAAGAATTCTAGTCTTTTATTTGCCTTATCACCTGATATCTGACCAGTACAAAATAAAGGGCAGCATTGGGCTATTACATAAGATCCCAAGAAGGAATCCTGAGTATTATTAAAGTTCATGAGAAATATGGTACTAATTAACTCAGGTTTTCACAAGCAACTTACTCTGTAAAGTGGTCTAGCATTCATTGATCTAATTCCCCCCCAAAAATAAAATAAAAACTTCCCTTGAGGGAGAAGGGAAAAAGAACTGAGATGCCTTATGTATGTGTACCAATTCCTCACAATGAATGTACTCATTAGGTATTTAAATATGCACTAATAAAAATTTAAAATTTAGAGACAAAGAAAAGCACTGTCTTTGAATAGTATAACCAGGCAAATAAGCCACACACACACTTCTTGCGGAACTGTTCTGCTCTCCTTTGGGAGGTTTATAACATGCACTTATTACCCTGAGATGAACTTTAACTTGGAGCTGTAGTGGAGCCAGCTCAAATCCAAAACTTAATGATACCCGATTGTCTGCCAGAAATAGCTGCTTTATTGTGTTGTCAAAAATGTAAAGCCCTGGAACGTGTCCTCTCATGCCATCCCTTTGCCCCTTTAACATCCAGTCTGACGGTGTCCTTTTGCCCTTCCCTCTAGATTTGGCCCCAGGAGGAGATGGGAGGGAGAGTGACGACAGAGCACTCGATCTCCTGATTTTTCTCTCTGCCACACCACCTTGAGCTGAGACCCTGGGCAGAGAGGTCTGTCCCTCGCAAGGCAAGCTCACTGTTGGATTTTCTTTCTGGTTTCTGTTACTTGGACTTCCCCTTGTCACTCAGATGCCTACAGCTGTGAGCGCTGCACTGATTCCTGCAGTACCACTTGTGATTCTCTACCCCTCACTCTTATAAGAGAAAATTACAGTTAGCGCTCCTTGAATTATCCTGATCATTTTGAGACAAAGTCTTACTTACTCCATCTCAAAGTAATTCAGGCTGGCCTTGAATTCATTACGTAGCCCAGGCTGGCCTTGAACTCTAGGCAATCCCCCTGCCTCAGCCTCCCAAGTGCTAGGATTACAGGCATTTGCTGCCACATCTCTGATTTATATTGTCATCTCTTTTACCTAGTCAGGTTATCAGGAATCCTAACAAAGACCCCTGCCATCTGAACCCAGTGACTCAGCTTTAATCAACAAAAGTAGATTAGTAACAGAATGTCTATATTCAATTGTTTCTGTGTTCAAGTTGCATTAATAGAAAATCACTTTGCTCCCAAATCCATTAAAGAAGTGAATTGAATTTACACTGCTCAGAATGCTCATGTGCTCCATACCCCAAATTAGTCATGGGATCCCATCCTCCTGTTTCAGCCTCTCTGGTGTACTAGGATTACATGTGTGTACCACCATATCCAGCCTCCCAATGTCTTCTCCCATCTACTCACTTCTCACTTAAATTACTAACTCATCTCCCTGCCCCATTCTAAAATAAAATATACCCCCAAGGGTATATTCTGATCTATCCATTTTCCATATAAATATCAGAATATTTTTAAAAATATAAATTAGAACATATAGACAAGCATTCTGCTTTAAAATGCATCAGTGCCTCTCTACTGTCATCAATACAAAATCCAAATTCTGTAGCCATTTCATTGTGAACCTTGACTTGACTTCTACCACCTTTTGTGTGTGTGTGATACTAGGGATTGAACTCAGGACCTTGTGCTTCCTAGACAGACACTTGTGCCACTGAGCTATATCCCCGCCCACTTCTACCATTTTGCACATTAATACCAGGTCACTTTCTTCTCACTTCTTCAGCTACTACATATTATATAGATTGGTGGTGGCAAAGCTATGGCATACATGTTCATTGTTCTTCTTTTAAGGTTCCAGTAACACAGTAGAGTGGTGAGCAGCACAGAAAGAACCTCTCCAAGATCTGGTGTCCAGAGGCTAGATGCTGGAATATAGCAATCAATGTGAGGAAGAGAAGAAGGAGAGAAGTGGGTCCTCAGGGTCTGAAGCAAGAGTTATACCCCACAGGGAGATTTAAGAGAGAGTCTTCATAAAGAAGGAGGTAGCAGGCAATGCTTTCTCCCGGAGCCCAGACACACTGTGTGGGAGGGGTGGCCTCCCAGACACACAGTGACTACTGGTGGCCTCTAGACCACCAGGACAAATGAACCAGTGGAACAGGGCAGGGTATACAGCTGACTACAGTGGCTGGTTGTGTTTGATGCTATTGCTATTGCTGATTATATTACTTTAGCCAAGATACTATAATTGTTCTTTTTTTTCTTTTTTATTTATTTTATTGAAGAACAAATAGCAATGAGACAGTTTCAAGACAAATTAAGAGGACAGATTCAATAAACTAATACATTGCAAATTGTTTTCATAATGTTTTGGTATCATACAAGGGGCATACATGATATTAAACTTACAGACATTATTATATCAGATGTCTCTAATCAGTGAATTAAGAGAGTGTGGCTGTTTACTTATCTTATTTTTTTATACCTGAATTATATCACAGATTCAATAATTAATACTTTCTACCTTGTTATTTTCTTAGTGGTTGTCCATAGTACTAGAAGCTGACATAATATCTTGTCCAACCACTATTAGTGCAAATCTTGCTTCTCATAGCATTATGCAGAAGCACGGCATACTTATCCTAACTGTACTGTTTATACACACACATCATGGTTCTTCTTTTGTATCCTCCTTTTTTTGTCTAGACCTGTCAAAGATAGGCACTCCCTTGTCATTAAACCAATTTAGGTGCCTGAACTCGGAGGCACAATCCAACACAGTCCAGCATTCCACAATAATAGTGAGTTTCTGAAGAAGTTGTTGACTGTAGCCATTTACAGCTCAACTTATTATGGCCTCATGTTATATACCTCATTTTTATACTTTTCTGCTGGATGGTAAAGACCGAGATAGAGCAAGACCTATATACCAAAAGATGTAGCTTTTGTTTCTGATGAGGTCAGTGAAATCCCCTCAGAGTTTATCTTGTAATCCTGTACCTTACTCTGTAGATCCTTTATCAGTGTCATCCATGTGGATGAGTCACAGCCAATGCTTGACCAGTTTGCTCTCTGTGAGAGCCTGAGACAAAGTTTTCTCTCCATGTGACTCTCTCCAGCACACTATAGGTCATCAGTCTCTTTTCTCTGTGGCTCCATAATCTCCTTGATCAGAAAATTTGGGGCTCAACTGAGTTTCATGATGTACAGGTTCACCTATGTCCAGAGTCTTCGCTGACCTTGAAAGGCTAGGGCCAAAATGTTGGCTGGCCTTGCAGCTCCTCTATTTCTCCAATTTTGATCTGCAAACATAGGTTGCTAACCATCCAGAAGAAAAGCTGATTAGTACCCTGCAGCAGCATATGCCATTCAGTTTACCCTAACTCAATTCTTTTTAGTTGTTGTTGTACATTTCTATTTGTATTTCTTCTTTTTACTTCTTATAGTAGGGAGACTATATGATATTTGCACATGTGTGTCTGGTTTATTTCACTTATGAGTATATGTTCAAATGGCATCCACTTCAACATAAATGCTTCAAGTTTATCATTCTTTATAGCTGAGTAACACTCCATTGTATAAAAATACCACATCTTTTTCAACCATTCTTCATGTGATGGGCATCTTGGTTGTTTCCAAGATTTGGCTATCACAAATTGTGCTGCTATAAACATAGGTACACATATATCACTATGATATAATGTTTTCCGGTCCTCTGGGAAAATTCCCAGTAGGGGGATAGCTGGCTTGAATGGGATTTCCAGTCCTACTCTTTTGAGGAGTCTCCACACTGATCTCCACAATGGTTGTACCAGTCTACATTCCCACCAGCAGTGCCCTTTTCCCCACAACCTCTCCAACATTTGTTGATTTCCTTATGATAGCCATTCTTTCTGGAGTGAGACGGTATCTCAGTGTTGCTTTTATTTGAATTTCATGGATGGCTAGCGATGTGGAGCATTTTTCCACATATTTATTCGCTTCTTTAATTTTGTCCTCTGAGAAGTATGTATTCATCTCAGACGCCCATTTCTGAATTGGGTCTTTAAATTTGAGAGCCCTGTTATATCTTAGTTCTTCATATATTCTAGACAGCAGACCTTTGTCTGATTGCTCATTAGTTAGGATTTTTTCAAAATTTGTGGGTTATCTTTTCACTTTGTTGACAATTTCTTTTGACATGCAGAAACTCCTTAAGAAGAGTTGATCCCAGTTGTTGATTCTTTCAAGTGTTTCCCTAGTGAATATATGTTTGTTCATGAGCTCTTTACCTACCCCTATGTCTTCAAGGGTTCCTCCTACTTTCTCTTCCAGGAGATTGAGTGTTTCTGTTTTAATGTTTAGATCTTAATCCATTTTGACTTTAGCTTAGTGCATGGTGATAGAGCTGGGTCAAGTTTTAGTTTTCGGCATGTAGAAAGTCAGGATCTCCGGTACCATTTGTTGAAGAGGCTATCTTTCTTCCAGTAAGCTTATTTGGTTCCTTTGTTGAAGATCATATGGCTGAGTGTATTCATCAGAAGCCTCTGCACTTCTAATCTATTCCATTGATCTTCAGGTCTACTTCATTGCCAATACCATGTTGATTTTATCAAAGAGGCTTTGTAGTATAATTTCAAGTCAGGAATTGTGGCGCCTCCTGCCTGGTCTTTATTGGCCAAGATTGCCTTTGCTATTCTAGGTCATTTGTGGTTCCAAATAAATTTTAGGAATGATTTCTCCAAGTCTTGGAGGTATGTTGGTGGCAGTTTGATAGGGATTGCATTAAACCTGTACAGCAATTTTGGGAGTATGGCCATCTTCACGATGTTGGTTCTTCCTACTCAGGAGCATGGAATATCTTTCCATTTTCTGAAATCCTCTATAATCTCTTTTCTTAGGGTGTTGTAATTTTCTGTGAAAAGATCTTTGACTTCCTTGGTTAAGTGAATCCCAAGGTATTTCATTTTCTGGGGTGCTATTATAAAAGGTATTGTTTCTATTGTTTCCCTTTCAATGCGCTTGTTATCTGTGTAGAGAAATGCTATTGACTTTTGAGTACTGACTTTGTATCCTGCTATGCTACTGAATTTCCATATCAGTTCTAGTAGTTTCTTGGTGGAATTTTTGGGGTCTTCCAAGTAAAGTCATCTTCAAATAGTGATAAGTTAACTTCTTCTTTACCTATTCTCATTCCTTTCATTTCTCCCTCTTTTCTAATGGCTGTTGCTAATGATTCCAACACTATGTTGAATAGGAGGGGTGATAGAGGACATCCTTGTCTTATACCTGGTTTAAGAGTAAAATATTTCAGTTTTTCCCCATTTAGGATTATATTAGCTTTTGGGTTGTCAGATGGCTTTTATCAAGTTAAGGGAGAGTCAATCTATTCCAGTTTTCTGTAGGACTTTGAACATGAACGAATGTTGGACTTTGTCAAAATCTTTCTCTGAATCAATTGAAATGATCATGTGGTATTTAGATTTCAGTCTATTGATATAGTGTATCACATTTGTAGATTTTCGAATGTTGAACCATCCTTTCATCCCTGGGACGAATCCTACCTGGTCATGGTGTAAGATCTTCTTGATGATTTGCTGTATTCTATTTGCCAGGACTTTGTTGAGGATTTTTGCATCTATGTTCATGAGGGAGATTGGCCTGTAGTTCTCCTTTTTAGTTGTGTCTTTTCCTGGTTTTGGAATCAGTATAATACTTGCCTCCAGAAATGATTTTGGGAGGACTGCTTCCTTTTCAATTTCATTGAAGAGTTTGAGGAGTGTAGGGATTATATCTTCTATAAATGTCTTGTAGAATTCAGCTGTGAATCCATCAGGACCTGGACTTTTCTTTGTCGGTAGGCTTTTTATTACATATTTCATTGGCTGTTATTGGCTTATTGAGAGTTGTATCTTCTTGGTTCAGTTTTGGTAATTTGTTCCTTTCTAGGATCTATCCATTTCATCTGTGTCTTCTATACTGTGAGCATAAAGATTCTCAAAGTAGTTATTGACAATCTTCTGGATTTCCACTGGTGATTTCACCCTTTTCATTTCTTATTGCTTGTACTTGAATTTTTTTTCTTTCCTCTTTTTGACGAGGTTGGCTAGAGGCTTATCAACTTTATTTAGTCTTTCAAAGAACCAAGTTTTTGATTTGTGGATTCTTTGAACTGTTTTCTTCATCTCAATTGAATTGATTTCTGCTCTAATCTTAATGATTTCTTCCCGTCTTTGCACCCTGGGTTTTGTTTGCTCTTCTTTTTCTGGATGTTGGAGGTGCAACATTAGGGTGTTTATTTGTTCCAGTTCTATTTTCCTAATGTGTGAGTTCATTGATATGATTTTCCCTCTAAGAATTGCTGTCATCACATCCCATAGATTCCGGTAAGTTGTGCTTGAACTTTCATTGAATTGTAGACATTGTTGAATTTCTTGTTTAATTTCTTCTGTGACCCATTGATTGTGGAGTAGGGTGTTGTTTAATATCCATGAATTTAGCGGGTTTTGCTCTTTTCTTTCATTGTTTAGTTCCAGTTTCATTGCACTGTGGTCAGATAATATGCATGGAATAATTTCTGTTTTCTTGCATATACTTAAGCATGACTTCTGGACTAATATGTGATCCATTTTGGAAAACGACCCCTGTGCAGCTGAAAAAAATGTGTATTCGTCTGTGGTTGGGTGGAACACTCTGTATATGTCCACCAGGTCCATTTCTTCCGCGCTCTGGTTCAGTTCTGCTACTTTGCTAATTTTTTGTCTGGTTGACCTATCTTTTTGAGATAAGGGGGTGTTAAGGTCTCCTGTTAAGATTGTTGTATTGGATATTAGATTTTTCATGTCCATTAAGATTTGTCTTAAACTGGGCGTGGTGGCGCATGCCTGTAATCCCAGCACTTGGGAGGCTGAGGCAGGAGGATTGTTGTGAGTTCAAGACCAGCCTGAGCTACAAAGTGAGCTTAAGGCCAGCCTGAACTGCATAGTGAGACCCTGTCTCAAAAAAAGACAAAAA
>PVKA01055523.1:0-10293 GCA_004027165.1 Ctenomys sociabilis
GCACACATGCAGGCAGCGTGGCCCTTAGGATCTGCCTGGCGCTACCCCCAGGGCCTCTGGCTCAGCAGGTCTGGTGTGGTCCCGAACTTTGAAAAAGTCTCTGGACAGTTCCAACAGAGACAGGACAAACTCAAGCATGACTGGAGCCACAAGTTTCCAAGAATGGTGGGGGCTGCAGGAACCTCAACTTCAGACCCCAGGATTGATTAGAGTGTGAGTTCCACAGTGGGCTTGTGTGTTGGGAGAGGCTGCTGGACTTCCACTGTCTCTTTATAGCAGAGGTGACAATAAAAGGAGCTAGTAAGCGCCAGGGGTGTTGTTACTCAGTGGCAGAGCGCTTGCCCAACACACAGGAAACCCTGGCCTCCTTCCCCTTCATGCAAAAGAAACCCTGTAAAATCAAGTTGCTCGTAGCCATTCATCAGCCTCCCTCCCACCATGCACTTCACAGATAGAATGTTCCCCTTCATCCTAGACCCGCTGTGAAGAGAGCACTTTTCTCTGCTTAGACAGGAGGCAGCTGCTGCTCACATCAGTGAAGAGCAGTGGAGAGGCCCAGGCCACGGAAGAGGTGGCTTAGCCACAGCTGGGTCTGTCCAGCCCCACAGCTGGTGACTTCTGCCTCATCCTGGGCTCAGGTCCCTGCTCCTGTGGCCTTCGGGGGCCTCTACATCCCTGTGTTGGATTCCAGGGAGAAGAACCTGGGGTCCCCATCAGTTTGTCACTCTCATTCCTGGGACCAGCAGCTGGACACTGAAGCCCATAGGAGCATGGTCCAGAGTCCTCAGGGGCCCTAGCAGGCTCACCAGCCACCAAGGGCTGGGATCTTAGATTTAGTCCTCAACCAAGGTCAAATCAAACCAGTTCCTTCTTTCTGAGTCTCCCCGCACCACTGGACTGTGAGGAGCGAATCAGCTTTCTCTTTCTGTTTCCTGGGTAGAAACTTTATTGAGTTTCCTTGAATTGACAGGGTGAGAACCTTACCACACCCACGGCTCCTGCGGGATGAATAGCTCCCTTCCCCGGGTGGGAAGGTCATTGCCTGGAGCCATGCGCTGTGGGGGCCTTCTGAGGAGCTGCCCTGGGCCCCAGAGCTCTCAGGAGGCAGGAAAGGAAGGGAGTGGTATGGAGGCAGAGGCAGAGGCCTCCAGGTAGCAGCACTGGGTGGCCCCCGGGCAGGGCCCAGGTGGGAGGAGGCCCCGATGCGCAGAACACTTTCCACTTCTGCAAGCCGTTCAGAGTGGTGGCGAGTCACGGAGACCAGTTATGCAATTTCCCTTTATGGCAACAGCGTTTCATGGACACGTTTTTGCAACGAGAAACAATTTTTTATTAAATAATTGCAAACTACTTGGAAGAGTTCATCGTTTTGTACAGCCCATGAAAAAAAAAATTGTGTATTGGTGCAGACTCAGTGGGGTGCACTCAAGTTACAATTACTTGGGAGGCTGAGACAGGAGGGTCACTGGAGTCCAAACTGGACAACATGTGGGATTCTGTCTCAAAAACAAAGCAAAATTTAAAAAAAAACTGGAAAGAAAAAAAAAATGCAAACCTGCAGGAGGTGGGGATTGTAGACAAAATACTTAAAAGTCATCAAAATTGAGTGTTGGTCACAAGGTGGTTTGTAATATTTTTCTCTAATAAAGCTTGATTTTCTTTTTCATTTCTGGAACCTGGGATTGAACCCAGGCCCTTGCGTTTGCCAGGGAAGTGTTTATTCCACTGGGCCATCTCCCTGACCCCTTGATGTTGTTTCAAGGGGCAAGGATTTGGGGAAATGTTTTACTTTGCAAATATACCATTTGAGTCCAAATGAATATAAACATATCTCTCTTGAGCACTTCATAAAAGTGAAACATGTTTTCACCTGTCAACAGCATCCTGGTTAATACCTTGACAGATGAATCTTTTATGTGCACATCAGGTAATGTATCTTTTGATGTAATTAATCCAAATGAGGACTCTTGTTTATTTATGCACATAAATCAGGAGGCCGTCTGAATTGTCACAAAATGTCACGGAGGAAGCATCTCAAATCAAGATAACTCAGCGACTCATACTGTACGATTCCGGGTGGAGACGGAAATCACCCTCCCACCTCAGAGTGGGTCCCCCTGCTGTCTCTTTGAAAGTTGATTCTCAGAGCTTAAACTGTCCAGAACTTTGGAATGCCCAGTTGTGTAGGCGGAACCTCTGGAACAGGGCCTGCCCAGTCCAGGACAAGCTCTTCAGGGGGTGGGGCCCATTCCTGCCTCCCTCGCCTTCATCACATCACGTGGCTTATCTGTAGACGGAGACCGTTTTGGTGAACTTGTTTCTGTTGTCCCAAATGGAAACTCAGTACCCATATTAAGCAATAATTTTCTTTCCAGTCCATAGCAACTACCATGTTTTTTTTCTTTCTTCCTCTTTTTATTTTGGGGTGGAGGTGGGGGTAAGAAGGTGGGAGGGTACTAAGGACTGAAGCTTGGGCCTTCTTTCCCTCCCTGCCACACTCCCATTTAGAAATTCTGAGACAAGGTCAGGGCTGGGGAGAGAGCCCAGCCGCATAAGTGCCTGACAAGCATAAGGTCCTGAATTCCCAGGTGCGCTGTACCATCCCAGAACCAGGTGTGGTAGTATACATCTGTAATCTTAGCACTGAGGAGGTTGAAATAAGAGGATCACTATGAGTCTGAGCTACATAGCGAGACCTGTATCAACAAGAACAAAAAAAAATTCTGAGACAAGGTCTTGCAAAGTTGCCCAGGCTGGGCTTGAACTTGTGATTGTCCTGCCTCAGCCTCCTGGAATGCTGGCAGTAAAGGTACATACCACCAGATCTGTGTCTGGGTTGTGAATTTGTTATTTTGGGGGCCTCATGGAAGTTCAATCGTACAGTATCCATCTTATTTCACTTAGCATAATGTCCCAAGTGCCACCTATGTTGTTGTACATGTGGAAATGTCCTTCCTTTTTGTGGGGGCAATAACATTCCACTCTTATGTGCGCGTTCTCTGTCGATGGACAGAGAATTGCTTCTACCTCTTGGCCGCTGCGAATCTCTTTTTTTGTTTTTTCACTTGGTAACTAAAACCAAGTGAGTTGAACTATGTCCTTCAAATGTGAGAGGCTCCGCAGGCTGGGAGCACTCAGGGAAAAGAGGGTTACAGGGTGGGTGCAGACCATCACAGACCCGGCTGCTGTTGGCTCTGCCGAGCACTGCGTGACCAAGCCAGGCCAACTTGGTGTCCTGCCCCAAGAGCCACGACCTCTTCCCGAAAAACAAGGCTCGCTGAATTGCAGGATTTAAATGAGGCCACGTGGGGGCCAGCCAGATAGCTCAGGGACCAGAGTTCAATTTCCAGCCTGCTGCGCTGGCCCCGCCCCTGGGGTGCGCTGAGACAGCGATTGAGACTGGGTGTGGTGGCGCTCACCTGTAATTCCAGCGCTTGGGAGGCTGAAAACAGGAGGATCACTACGAGTCCGATCTACGTAGTGAGACCCTGTAGCCCCTGTACTAAACACATAATAATAAAATAAATAAGGCCACAGGGATGAAAGGCTTTTTCTCAGCCCCACACTTGATGTGCAGAGAAGCTGTTCTCATCGCTTACACCTGGACCTTTCACGGGGTCTGGATCCAACATTCAGTATCCAGCCTTGACTCTCATAAACAACCTCAGTTCCAAAAATACATCGCTCTGCCTGCTCCAGTGGAACGCGTTCAGTGCAAATTTGCTTTTCTCTTAACTACCAACGGCACCTGTACCACCTGGTGGCGATTTATAGAAATGTTCATGGGACATCTAAAGCTTCACACAGCTCCCCTCTAGGGTCTCGAAGGACTGTGCAGCATTTCTGGTGGAGGTTCACAGACAGGGCTGTGTATCACATCTCCTGAAGAATATCTTTGCAAACATGTAGACCTTCCAGCTTCACAACAGACTTAAAGTATCAAACCCCCCAGATGGGATGGGAGTACCTGTATCAGTAACAAAAAAATGATACACAGTGCAACTCTGATGTGCACGATGGGAGGAGAATCAATGCAATTGCTGTATACTCAGGGAGGACAAGGAGGGCCGGTGACATAGCTCAGCAGATTAAGTGCCCGCTTACGCAAGGGCAGGGACTGCGGTTCCGTCCCTTGCACCACGTGCCGTGCCGGCCCCACCCCCTAGATGCTCTGGGCCTGCCGTTGTATCTGGGCTTGGTGATGCATGCCCGTAACCCCAGTGCTGGGGAGGATGAAAACAGGAGGATCACTATGAGTCTGAGCTGTGTAGTGAGACCCTGTACCTTAAATAAATAAAGGCAGGTCAAGGGAATGGCACCTGAACTAGACTGTTGTGTTGTCTCATTTTCATATTAAACCGGTTTGCAGCAACGGGGCTCTAACCCAGGCCCCTGCAGCAGGCAAGCCCTCCTCCCTGAGCTGCACCCCCAGACCTGCACTAGGTTACACTGCATTTGGGCAGGGAATAAAGGCAAAGGGGCTGACAAGCCCAGTTCAGTGCTGTAAAAACTGTAGTTTTTATTATTATTATTATCATCATCATTTTAAGGTATTTGGTTGTTACAGGGTCTCACTACACAGCTCGGACTCATACTGATCGTCCTATTTTCAGCCTCCCCAGCCCTGCAGTTACAGGCATATGCCTACGCCGGAACTCTGTGCCGGGCTCAGCCAGCCCTGGGGGTGGGACTGGCGAGGCGTGGGGTCGCCACGCTTGCCTAAGCTTGCCCGGGCAGGCGCTTTAGTCCGCCAAGCTATCTCCCTGGCCCCACCTGGTGTTTTGTTTGTGTACTGCATTTACAGCTACCCCAAAGGAAGCTCTGCTGTGGCTGTTAGCAGCGAAGTATTTCTTGCTAAGGGAGATGACTCTGAATTAACTGAATTAAGCAACAGCACTCTAGTTTTCTTGGCATAATGTTTATTGAAAGTTACATTTCAGAGTAAAACCATCTGCAGGAGAGTACACAGCCTATACCGGCTACTGCCATACGTCCAGAAATTTTATAAAATATTTCTGATACAATATAAATTACCAGGGCCGTATATATACAGAGACACCATGTCACATACAATCTTCAAACGTTTTAGAAGCTCAAAACATGTATTGAATATGTAAATATATTGATATCTAAAACATTAACCCCCTCTGACAAATAACAAATGGCTAAAAACTTGACAAAATGAGATGCACGTCTCAACCAGTCAGTGCCAATATGTTCATTAAAGCACAATTTAAGAATTAAAACTGCAGGAGCCCGCTGCTGTCTGGGGGCCCCGTGATATTACACGAGGCTTCACACCAACCTTTCTCCAGGGAAGGGTGTACTGCAAGATGACTACTGCCGTGCCATCATTTTTTCCCTTATAGACTACAATAAATGCTTTAGAAAATCCTACTCTTAAATGCAGCTTGCCTTCCCAACTGCAGTTTCCTCTCTTTCCAGTAGATGGCAGTAACGCACCATCGTTCATTGTTACCCAGCAGCAGCTGGGAAGGTGAGTTTACACAGAGGCCCCGCAGCAGCCCACCAGAAGTCCAGGTTAGTGGAGGGCAAAAGCTGGAACTGAGAACTAAGGGCGATGCTAAAGGCCAAACGAATGCCAGCCCAGAACGCAAGAAACAACTAACGCATGAGGCCTAACTGGAAGGAAGGCATCAGTGAAATTCTGCGAACATCAAAGGATGTTTGAGGCAAATGAAATCCAGACAGCTCCTGGTTTCTTCTCCCAAGAGTGAGGGAAAACAGGGCAAGAACCTCTGACAAAGGGCACTGCGATGAACCAGGCCAGACTCATTGAAAAAGCAACTGAAGAGTATCTCACGATTTTCCTTCTAAAGTTCATCATTCCTAGTCAGTCATGCTGGTGCACGCCTGTGATCACACTACTTGGGAGACTGAGGCAGGAGGATCAGTGTGAGTTCAAGGCCAGCCCAGACTACAAAGACCTTGTCTAAAAGAAAGAAAGAAAGAAAGAAAGAAAGAAAGAAAGAAAGAAAGAAAGAAAGAAAGAAAAGTATAAAACAGCAAAAGCTAATAACAGAGTAACCACACTGTTAAGATCTAATCAATGAGCTAGGACTGTTTCCCATCAGCCTTTCCCACTTCCCCCTGCTATGGCAGGGGCCAGAGAATGAACACCAGTTCAGTAAAGCAGACTTCCTTTTTTTTTTTTTTTTAATGGAACCAGGGATCGAACTCAGGCCCTTGCACTTGCCAGGGAAGTGCTTATTCCACTGAGCTGTCTCCTGGCCCAGCAGACTTTAACTAGCACAAGATAAAGGCTTTTTCTGTGCTCCTTCTCAGAGCACCTTGCATACCTTACAGGACACTGTGTGCCCAGCCCAGGACAGACATGTCGAAACCTGCCTTTTGTACATGGATTAAAATTTGTTTTTAAATTCCTACTTTAAATCCACACCATTTTAGAGCTTGAGTTTTATTCTGACATAAATAAGCCACAGGAGGAAAGGAGGTAAGGAATGTTCTCTGTCCATCCTTCTGCGCCTTAAAGATAGGGGTCTCACACATGGCCTGGGCTGGCCTCTTAACTCCCCAGCTCTGGCCAGCCTGGGTTATGTGAGGGTTTTTTTTTGTTTTGTTTTTTGTTTTTTTGGTTTTGTTTGGTGGAACCGGGGATTGAACTCAGGCCTTTGCACTTGCCAGGGAAGCACTTATTCCACTGAGCCATCTCCCTGCCCTAACTCCCCAGCTCTGGGCATCCTCTAGCCTCCGCCTCTGAGTAGCTGGGCCTATGCCGGTGCCACTGCTCAGGCCTGCCCTCTGTGGTTACAGACCCCAGGGAGCCCTCAGCACAGCAGCTCTTATATAAACTTGTAATGGAGAAAAAAAACAGACAACAGATGAAGAACAGACAGAGCTGCAAGTGCTGAACTCAGGGCAGTAAGAATCCACCCAGAAGGGGCTGGGGAGATGGCTCAATGGAATAAGTGCTTCCCTGGCAAGCGCAAGGGCCTGGGTTCAATTCTGGTTCTGCCAAAAAAAAAAAAAGAATCGACCCAGAGATACTGCTCTCTCTAGAAAGAAGTTTGCAAGACACAATTCACTCAGAAGAACAAAGATGACAGGGAAACACTAACCAGAGAAGATGACAAAGAGCACACACATTCAGAGCCTGGGGGCCAGGCTATAGAGCTTGAGGCCTAGAGAGGAAGCCAGGAGGGACACCCGGCTGGGCTCAGCTGCATGGTATTTAAGTCCACAATCTAGCTATGCATTTAATGCCAGTTTATATCACAATCTGAGAAGAAAATAGTAGCTTAACATTCCCTTCACCCCACTTCCATTAATTTATTCTATTTCTGCTTTTATTTTTTGTCTTTTTGAGACAGGGTCTCACTATGCAGTTCAGGCTGGCCTTAAGCTCACTTTGTAGCTCAGGCTGGTCTCGAACTCACAACAATCCTCCTGTCTCAGCCTCCTGAGTGCTGGGATTACAGCCTGCGCCACCATGCCCAGCTTTATTTCTGCTTTTATAATCTCCAGTATATAATCACAAAGTGACTAGACCATTTATATCTTCATCTCTGCCACTTTTTAACAGAAATCCACTTTTAATTATACAAAAAAAAAAAAAGCAGGCACAGAAAAACATAAAAGAAGCACAATTCTAGGCACATGATAGCTCAATAAATATTTAATATTTCAGGCTTGTTTTCAAAATGCTATTTCATTATACATTCATCAGACTTGCTGGGTATGGGCCAAAAATCATTTAATGCACCAAGTAAAAATTTATAAAGCCCTTTGTATTTATTAAAGTTAAAATAACTGCTGTATTTATTTTGTAAAATAAGGTTAAGTAAAAATAAGCTTTCATCGCTAGAATGCTGAACTAAAAATAAGTTTAGCACAATGTGTATATAGAGGATAATAAATATTTGTTGAGTGGAAGTGGAAGGATGGAGCTGAAACAATTAAAACAAACCCTTGCACTACAGATGCAGGGATGAGCCAGGACACACTTTAAAACTCTTTCAATACTAAAAGAATGAGCCATGTTTTATTAATCAAATGATTGAGCTCCTGGTTGGAAAATGTTCTTAATATTTTAGTGTTTTGTTTTCTTTTTCCAACTTTCTAATATTGAGGATCACACAACCGTCTGGAGCTAGGATCATCACCGGAAAAGAATTAAACACTTGCTGGGCGTGGTGGTGCAGGCCTGTGATCCCAGCACTCGGGAGGCTGAGGCAGGAGGATTGTTGTGAGTTCGAGACCAGCCTGAGCTGCAAAGTGAGCTTAAGGCCAGCCTGAACTGCATAGTGAGACCCTGTCTCAAAAAAAAAAAAAAAAAAAGAATTAAACATTTTCCTAACCTTTAAGTCCTAATAGTCAAGTGATCATCATAGCTAGAAAGAGGTGCTTTCCTGAAAATTAGTCAAATCACTAGCTTTTTGGAGTTGTGTTTGACAGGAGCCATCCAAGTTAGCTTGTCACAGATGACAGTGGGTAAATCTCTGTCTGGGCCAGTTCTGAGAACCAAGCCACAAATGCACGGTGTGGAAACACTGTCCCGCGCAGACACCAGCACCCTGGTTGCAGCCCCCATTGCCACGTGCTTTTCACAGTAACAGTCATGATCCACAGCACAGCAAATCACAAAGAGAACACACATGACGATTAACTTAACACGCAGAACAGCAGTTGGGACCCCGAAGTCCTTGGAAGTCGTCTGTACAGTGTGGCCTGGCCTCACCCTGCAGAAAGAGTCCTCGCAGCCACCAGGAGCTCTGTCCCTACGGTGAGACCCCAAAGTCACAGTTTATTAAAACATTTACTAAAAATACAAAGCAAATCTAATCTTAAGAGATCAGACTTGAGGATGATTCTGTGGTGAATAGAAAGCCCGAGATGAAATAAAAGCTATCTAAAGTTCTATATGATTATCCTACAAGAGAACGGTTACTACCAAGCTTCAAAAATGTTGGAACTTTTAAAAATCAGAAATAAAATCTTGCATAGTTTACAATTCAGAACTATTAAAATAATGTCAGCTTTTAACTACATCACAGATTCTTAC
Source organism: Ctenomys sociabilis (assembly GCA_004027165.1). NCBI lineage: Eukaryota > Metazoa > Chordata > Mammalia > Rodentia > Ctenomyidae > Ctenomys > Ctenomys sociabilis. The sequence continues at coordinate 9,044 of PVKA01055523.1, forward strand.
ACAGGGCACCTTCCTTTTAATTGATGCTTATGTTACTGATTGGCACAAAAATATGGAAAAGTCCATACAGACTGAGAAAATGCAAACTTCGTTTCTTGAAACGGGCCTCATCGTAGCTCCAGCCGGCTTGGAATGTGTATCCTCCTGCCTCAGCCTTTCAAGTGCTGGATTACGGGCTTGGACTACCATACCCAGGGCAAACTTCTTAGAAAGGCTGACCAACAAGTAATCCTTATGCCAGACCCCAAGGCTGTGTGTTGGTGTGAGCGCCAGAGCTTCCTAGGGACCCTGGAGGGAGGAAGAACACTTATCCCAGCCTATTGATTCCTGCAAGGGTGCAGCACACACTTGAATCCAGCCCTCCTGGGCATATGTTCAAGCCTTGTGGATTCCGTGGCTGTTTAGAGAGCAGGTGTTCCAGGGAACAACCAGTGTGACACTGGAGAACCTTGATGCTCCTGAAGTCTAGAATTACCTTTCCTGAGGGTCACATCCCAAGCAGAGCCTCCTCCTCCAGAGAAGGAACCAACAGTAAATGAGGGCTTGTTATTGTGCAGCTTCCTGGCAAGGAGGAAAAGGGCAGCTAGAAACCAAGGGTCCCTGAAGGGTTCAGGACCACAAGCGCGCTGAGTCCAAGTGACATCCTGCTCTGTCCTGGGACTGAGGAGCAGCCCCGCTCCTCCGAGATGCAGTGGTGCCCACGCCCTCTTAGGTGCCGGGAGCCGGGGCTCTCTCGGGTAGCCTTAGTGAAGTTTGTTGTGTACAGGGTACAGCAAGGTCATGTGTTCAGCCCCTTTGAAAGGCAACTTCTCGCTGGAGTAATAGTGCACCACCTCGGGGACGCTGTCGAACACTGCGCTCGTCTGGTCCAGCGTGAACTTGCTGTCTTTGGTCTGGGCCACAATGATGTGCACACACCCCTGGCTTGTCCTGGAGCAAAACAGACACAGTGGAGGGGACGTGAATGGGTGAGCGGAGGGCCCCTCTCTGAGATGGGGGCCACTGGGGCCTCTGCACGCTGGGGATTGCTCCAGCGGAGCACGTGCCTGTCTGGTGACACGGCCTACAAGCAAGTCACCTTTGAGTTGTTTTCCCTTATTGCCTGTGAGTCATCAGGCACAGGACCCAAAAAAAGAAAGCCAAGTCCCTTCTGGCTCGGGACTTGGAAAACTAGTGCTTAAGCCCATGCTGGAGGCTGCGAAGCGGTTAAGCTCACCATCCTCGCTACTGCTAACAGGACATAGGTGAAC
>PVKA01055524.1:0-10292 GCA_004027165.1 Ctenomys sociabilis
TGGGAGCATTTTCTCCTTTACTCTTTAATGAAATAATTGGCAACAGAATTATAACATTCCTTCCTTAAGTATGTCCCAAAAGATTACTATGCAAACTGTGGTGGACTAAAAACATTTTGTCAAAAAAATTTACTTAGAAGTTTAATTTCTCTAACAGTTATAGAACATTTGTATTTCCTTTTAGTTTTAATTTTAGCTTTACAAATTATTATTATCCTAAGAAAAGTTTCGAAGTTCATTTCAATTGAATGTTTGAATTCATGGCTTAAATGTTATTTATAACATTAATTAATTAAGTTGAAGACATTTTGAAGACAAGTGGAGAGAACTATCTGGGAAGGATGCTAAAGCTCTAGTTCTTTAGTTTATGTTGTGCAGAGGGGAAATAACCATCCTTTTCTATAGAAATATGCTCATGGAACAGGAATACTCATTCCAATTATTTCAACAAATAATCAAAGAGTGGTAGAATTACAGTATCCTTTTGAATATGGATGAAGCTAACATCAGAACCAGGAAAGTACACTAGACTTTGGGAACCTGTCAGAGGAAGGAAACAAAGACTAACCATGAAGTAATTATGTCCCAAATTTCTAATTAGAATCTGATCATATTTCTATATCTAGCTTCTAATTGGTAGGAAACAGACAACACAATATGTTTAAATACCACTGAAAGAATGAACTATTCAAATCAACTATATAAAACTCTCTAGGACAAATGACAGGCTTCATCCATAAAATAAGCTGCATGGAAAAACAAACTGAAGATAAATAATATGCATTTAAGATTCCTCTGTGTATTTTCATGGGTTAATAGCTCTCTTCTCTTCAATGCTGAATAATCTTCTATTCTGTATATGAACTATGGTTTAGCCATCTACTGAAGAGCATGTTGGCTGCTTTCAAGTTTTGCAGTTGAGAAGAAAGCTGTGATAGACACGCTTGCACAAGTTGTGTTGTGTGTGTGAACTTTCTGTCACCATGACAAAGTATCTAAGACAATGAATTAGGTTTCAGTGCACGGGTGGGTCCATTGTTTCTGAGACTAGGGCCAGGCAGGCATCATGTCAGAAGGACATGGAGAAGTGTAAAGTGCTATCCAGAAGAAGCAGAGTAACAGATAATGCAGGAGGAAATGGCCAGGGACAAAATACAGTCCTGAGGGGCATTCCGCTGAGGCCTGCTCCTTTGAACGAGGTAGTACTCCCTTAGTTTCTTTTACCTCCCAATAATGTCATCAAGTTATAAACTTAGGACTGGATTAACCCGGGGATGAAGTGCACAATCCATCAGGAGTCAATCACCTTCTAAAGGCCCCCACTATGAACATGGCTACATTGGGGACCAAGTATTCAATACATGAACGTTTGGGAGATATTCCAATGACCAGAACATGTTTTTAACACAATTGCAAGACTGTATGTCACATGCATGATTTATTTATAAGAAATGACCAAACTATCCTCCAACATGACTGTATTGTGTTGTATTCCCACATCCTTGTCAGCATTTGGTGTTCTCAATTTTGGCCATTTTAACTGGTATATAGTGGAGGATTATGTAAATTTTCTTAGTGGCATATGATGTGGTTTATTTTGATTTTCCTTACTTTAATCTGTGTTTCTTCTTTGGTGACATTTCCAGATGTTTGCTCATTTAGAAAAATCAGATGATTCATCCCTTTGTTAATTTTAATAGTTATTTGGGCATACTGAATAACAGTCATTTAAATTATTTTCTCCAAGTCTGTGGCTTGTCTTCTCATTTGTTTTTTACATTGTCTTTTGCAGAATAGAGTTCTTAATTTTGCAAAAAAAAGGAAAAGAAAGAAAGAACAAGTCCCCACAAATGGCCCACTGAGTGAGAAGTCTTTCATAGCAGAACAGGAAAGTGGAGGTCAGCCTCACTAGGAAAACAGAGGAAGGGGACACTAAGCTACAGAACGGAGGTGATGTATAGATGCTGGACAAGGTCTTAGAAGGAAAACAAGTTTGCTAACTTTGATTTTAGCTGAATGTCCCATTCTCTGACATTTATAACCTAATATCTAGACATGCTTTAATATCTAGAATAATAAGGTATTAAACTGGTGTTGTTTAAATGAAATAAACTCTCGTTCTCACACACATAATACACATGTGTATGTACATGCACAATTAATGCTTTCCTGAAATTTACAATATGATTGGATGGAGAGGGTGAGTACAATTTAATTTTTTAATTGAATATGTGGTATATGGGGACCTTGCACTACAATATGAAGCAGGTACAAAGCTTGTGGAGTTTTACCATTTTAAACAGATTAGAGGAAAATGGATCCTGTGAGAAGGGGACTCTGAAAGGAAATGTGCAGTTGTGTGTGCCACTGCCACTGACAGGCACCTCAGATTCAGCACGCTAATATTAACCTCTTTATTTCCCCCCTCAAACTTGTTCTGTCTATATTGTAGCAGTTGACACTCTCATCCATCGGCTTTTGAGACTGGAGTCATTTTCTGTTTTTCCTCTTTTTTAATCCTTCCACTTAAAATATTATTAAGTGTTTGAAATTCTACTCTTGAACAGCATATGTATTTAAATCTTCCCACTTCACTTTCAGGCACTAATATCATTCAACCCCTCATGATTGCTGTCTTAGGCTGCTGCCCCCACTCTGGCCTCGCTGTATCCCTAAATCTGCTTCATCCTGATTCTTTCTCCAAGTTGAAGACAAAACACTCTCTCCATAGCATGTGCAGGAATGTGCCCTTCTTTACACAAAATCTTCCCATTTGTTCTGGGTTTTCTTGTCCTAAATTAAACGGTATAGACAAAACAAAAGGCTTCCATGATCTGTTGCTGCCCCGTATTTGTGTGCCTTCTCAACATATCAACCTTTATAACATAACTGTTAGGATTATCGAAATTTTTATGTTGTTATTTTGCCATTGGGCCCTGGCAGTAGTCTGCCAGCATCATTAGGCTTGTGTTCATGTCTCCTTATTCTTTCTGTCCTTGGTGATGAGCAGACGGCTTTGTATGAGGCCAGCACCCAAGGAAGGCTTTGTTTTCTGAATGAAAGTAGAGTTGGCTGGTTCAACAATATGCATGCTGCTGTTCTAAAATGATGCCTGTGACATGCAAGAAGAGATTCTCTGAAACATTCAGTGGCAAGCTACACCTAGTTATGATCTACTAGCTTGGCATAATGTATTAACTTAATGTCCAAAAGGGAGGATAAAATTTCTCAAGTAAGAATGAGAATCTTTGTTTACATAAGGTTAATTAGAGTTAACATTACTCTTATTTCTTTTAAGTAAGTGGGAAGTGAAGCATTTTTTCTAAGTGAATTTTCTAGACAAGTAAACTTGTTGCTTTAAGCACTAGGATAATTTTTAAAAAGCACTGGCAGGAGGCAGTTTTCCTATGACATATTGTACTCTTGCTTGTTCTATTAATCTAAGGTCACTGAGGGTAATTTTTGCCCCTTTGAGATATCATATAACAATATTTATCATCCTTTTTATGGAGATGAATAAAACTATTTAATCTCTTATTTATGCTGCTTTTAATTCTGGGTGACAGAGCTTCAAAAGACATTGAAGGAAATGACCAGGAAGGATGTTGTCAATGTCATATGAAGAACATTAGAAATAAATGGGATATTCAGGATTGCAAAAGAATTGAAAGGGGGCATGAAACTACCCCTTCATATACTCCCAGTATATGAAGGGCAGGGGTGGTCATGGAAGGAATTACATTTGTCAAATAGCTTCAGAAAGCAATGTCAAAAGTGAACAGAAGTTCCAAGAAGTATAATTTTCTAACAGCTAATTCTGTGTCCTCATTAGAAGTAACTGAGGAAGGAGAAAGTTGCAGCCACTGTGTGGATCTCTGTCCTGGAGTAAAGTTGCAATGTCTGGGAATTTAGAATCAGTGCTCATGCAGGGTGCATTCTCTCCTCTTCTGGTAATGTCACTGATTTCTTTTGAGAAAACTTGGTTCCATTTTCAGTTTCTGTGGTTTGAGGTGGGGATTCCCTGTATGCTTCAGAGAACAAGCACATAAGCCACATCTGACTTGTTATATGAAGTGATAAGATACTCCTTGGATATGTGTGAACCACAGGAGAACAATGGCCCTGGTAGATTCATTGGATCCTATGACAATGTAGTAAGCCATTGTTATGACATATTGGAATGAGGATGAATGTGGGGCTGTTAATAGCCCTCTCGCTACTGGGAGAAAAGGGCCTGTCAGTAATGGAGCCAACATAGCTGAATGGACTCACGTGGCCCAGCAAGAAAGCCATAGTTCTGCTGGCACTGAAAAAGCACTGCTGGCACTTTGACTGAGATACCAATAACTGTAATCCATCCCTGGCTTTCCAAATAAGTGATCCAATTCCCCTTCACAGTAAAGCCATTTTTGAGTTGAGTTTCCACTTGCAACTCAAATAGTTCATCCTGCCTAATACAGTGTTAACTATCTTCTTATAATTCTAGGATTCTAGGTTTATAATAATGATCATACTATTTTCATATTTTGGTATTTTTGCTGTTTCTGTCTGTAAAGTACAAGTAAACAAAATAATTAAGTTTATTCAGTTAGTAGGTGTATTTGCTTAATTCATCCCAGTATTTTGAACTTCCATGGTGAATAGAGATCTCACAGAGGACTAAAATACTTGGGCTTTAGGACAGGACCTCTCTGTTTGAAATGCCTGATTTTGCTTGTATTTATGTATATGGACATGCTGCCTACCCATTAACAAAGCTATAGAACTTGTTTGAACTTTTCATCTCCCATATAGATGCTTGACCTAATATACATAAGACCAGTATGAATGTATATTAGATTTCTAAACAAAGAGAAAGCCAAAATAGGAACATGCACATTCTCAAATAAGATGCTAACATTAAGTCAGTATTTCTGAATCCATATCTTCTGACCTAACTATCACATCAATATAGGATTGAGAATAATTTTTTTTTGTTTTGGCTGGCTCAGGCTGTCTTCAGGGTAGGTCTGGTAATGCAAGCGGAGGTGGGGATTTGCATGAGCAGGCATTGAACCGGCTGAGCTAAACAGCAGGCCCCCTAAACATATGATTAAACAGAACTTGAATTCTTAAAATGTTGCATCTTACTGTTTGACTGTAAACTCTTTTGTAGACAATAAGTTACTTAAAGTTAGAATTAAATATGACTTAATTAGTAGAGTTTGGGTAAGTATCTAAAAGAAAAACATTACTAAAAAGGGGGTCATGGGCTGGGCATGGGGGTGTGGCTATAATCCCAGCCATTCCACAGTATTTTATTTTATTAAAAAAGGAGGAAAACAGAACTTTGTCTCTGACAATGAGGGAGTAAGAATAAACCTTTCTTAAGGTTTTTTACACCTTTACAAAAATTATGCAGTATTCAACACTGCTTATGTTTTTTCTCAGAAGTTAAAAAAATAATGATTTTTGGAATAAACTTGGTCTAGGGATATATGTTCTACATTTCTCTTGCATTAAAAAATGTTTAAATATAATCATCAGGCATGTAAACATTGTCTAGTTGTTCTTGAAAAGTATAGTAAAATGGCACTAGTGTTGCATCTCTATATGATCAAAGGGCAGGCATCTTGTGGGTGAAGTTCACCATGATTTCCTCAGCATCCTGCTTTATGTTACATCTGGTCACATCCTGAATATATCTCTACCACCAAATTCTGATAAGCTGGTAATATATTTTGGGTGAGTGAGAAGGAGGTGCTGAGCTGAGAGATCCCAGCCCATGTGGAGAATGATGTGATAATAGATAGTTTAGGGTCAGCCAGTTGATATGGGGATACATAGCAAGAACTGGGTAATGATGGGAAATATCCCCCGGGTAAATATTCTTTCAGTGTCAAATAAACATTTTAGCATAATTAAACTCTATTAATCAAATCAAGGGCATAACAGGAGAAACAACTGAATACAGGTGTTTGTGGTAAGATGAGTGGTGGAAACAATCAATTAAATCCAATTGTTCTATAAAATGCTTAATACTGTAAATATTGATTTTTATTTATACTTTCAGTTTCCCAGAAAATGATCACATGGCAAGGGAAACAAGGGAGGAGTGAAGGAAAGGAAGATGGGATAAAAAAAGGAGAGTAGAAAGAAAAATGAAAGAAAGCTTTTGTAAATAAGGAGTGGAAGTGGCATTAAAGGGAGAGGAGGAGAATGTGGAAAAAAGGCAGGACATATTGTATACACATACCAGATGTTATCAATATGTATACCTAAAATGTACCAATAAAAATTTTAAAAATAAAATAAAATGCTTAATACTGATACACTATTTTCCCACAGACAATTTAATCATCTTCCATCAGTAGATAAGCTGTGGCAGTGTTTACTGTGTGAGGCTGTCTCTTCTCTGGCACGCAGATGGACAACATGCTTCTTTCGGATTGTCAGGCCATGTGACTTGTTTGGCTCACGCATCTTCACAACCCATGCATGTCTGGCCCTCTCTATGCACAGTGGCAGTGTTCCGGAGAGTGATGCTTCACCAGCTCACCCTTAGGGCCCAGCACAGCCGCTGCAGACCCATGTTGGGTGTACAGTATGAATGGAAAGTTGCATTTACTGTTGAGGGCCATTGTACTGTATTCATTAATGTAGCACAGTTCAGCTTGCTACTTGAAGTATAATAATTACTATACATTCACTCATCTTCATTTTCTAGTATGTCTGTCAATTGCCCATGTTATTGTATATTTGAATCATTTTAAAGTCCAAACTTTAAAAATATACTCTCACTAATAATATTGCCTATGGGACATACTAATTATATTTCAATTATATTTAATAAATTGGTGACTGTTAAAAGTAATGTCACATAAGACATTTTTGGAAACACTGAGGTGAAACAGGAAATGAACCTGATGCTTGAGGCTGCAAAAATAAGCAATGAGGCTCCCGATTTCCAGGTTTATCTCCAGGTTTGAGTGTCATTTCAGTCATCAGTGAGCTGTGCTGCTACCTTGATAGACCCAGAATCGGTACATTATGAATTTAATGTGTGCGAATCTACCACCTATAAACCATATCAGGTTTGTTTACAAAAATCATTAAAAAGGACAACATCATCAGCACAACGATCTAATTTTATATGTAAATTGAAGGTGTACAGGTGTAAAGGGTAGATACACATATGTTTACAGGTTTCCTTATAGCAATCTTGAGTACTTGACCTTTAGCATCAATTAAAATCATTATGTATACAAGCAGTAAGCCTTGTCTGATGGTGACAAACATAGACTCATGCATAATTACCATTTCCAACAGATTGAACAGATTATAAAAAAGAGTAGGAAACATTTTATGAGGGTGACAGCCAAAGGAAGGTCTTAGAGATGTGTGCTATTTTGTACAATCTGATGCCAAACTCCAAGTAACCTACGTATTTGCATCATCTAAACAGCATGCTCTTTAGAAGCTATCTATTGTGTAGTAGCAAATACAGATGAGGAGTTTAGGTAGTAGGAAAAAAGTAGTGTTTCAAAGATATAAATATAACAATGAAAAATCAAGCAATAATCTGCTAATGAAGAATGAGTTTTGAAATTAGAGATATTTAGAAGCTCAAAATGTGGAGAATGGCAAGAGATCAATGACTATTCCCAAATATTTGTAACAGAGAAGAATTGGACTTCTTTGTGTGTGCCAAAGGACACAGTACAGAGAAGAATGAGCAGATCTACAATGACATGTGGCTCAAGGAGAATATTTCTAGCTATTCATTTTTAAGCATCTCTTAGAGTCTACACGGCCATCATGTGCTCATTCTCTGCAGGTGGTACTCTGCAGTGTCCCAATATTGATACAAAACATGAAGACCAATAATGTATAGCTTTTCTTATAGAACTTCAAGTCTTTGATTAACATTTGGCTCAGTAATAGCAGGCAGCAAAAACCCCTCTCCATTTTACTAATAAACTAACAAATTATTGTAGGTTAAGTAAGTACTAAGAACATTTTAAGAAGATACCTTTCATTTTCTCTTAACACGTCCCTTCCTTTCTTCCACGTGTAGACAGGTTTTGGAGAAGCTTTTGGTTTACATTCAATAACAACTTCACCTCCCACTTTGACGAGAGTTACTCTTTTCAAGAGAGTTCTGGAGAAGTCTGGACCTGCAGCTAGGAGACAATATAGAACACAAAATGAGGTGTTTTTTTGAAAGAAAGGACTATGTGATCATTTTTTTTTTGGCGTTCTTTCCCTTATAGTGTACTTGTTATCATCATTTAAAAATTTTATCTTAAAGAGTAAAATAGAAAACAAAAGCAAAAACAAACTGCAAAAACAAAGACAGAGTAACATACTAACAATACATATGGTACAGATTTTCAAAGCAAGAATAGAAAATCAACATATTTGTTATTATATTACATATTTTTATTACCAAATGTGTTGCTCAGATTAACACATACAGGTATGGAAGATTGGAAAAATAATTAAACACTAATTCTTGCTTTCAATCAACCTCAGACCCACATGTGTAAATATCATGTTGTTTCTGTAGTGTAAGAATTTGAAGGAATAAATGAAATCTGAAAGGTATAATGGATATAGTAAAATAGAAAGAAATTGAACATAAGGAATAAACAACAAACATTAGGGAATGGGAAAATGACAGGAAAAAAGGAAGGGACAAAAATCATGCAAGTGTATATACGGGATAGCTGAGATGATTGCACTACCTATTCCATCAATTCTTTGAAAATATCAGTTAGGGTTGAAAATTTTCACTTTGCTATCATCTTGATCATCAGAGACAAATGCTAAATTTGTTCTACAGCACAGTGTTGGTCTATAACAACTTTTGGTTTGTTATATAATCTGTAAGTTTTATGTATTAAAATTCATCAGTTATACAAATGTAGCTTTATAAATTGGTATACTCTACCATGAGGATGAAAATATGGAATATTCTCACTCTGCCACTGAGGATATTTAAAAAAATAACACTATTGTTCAAGTAAATAATAATTATAAAGTTTCACAGTGCAAAAGGGAAAGAAACAAAAACATGAAAATCTGTGACACGTTCGTTTTCCTGATTATACAGACTAAAACACGCCTGCTCTGGTAAGCGCTTCTGCTTTGTCCCCCAGCACATTCTGTGTGTGCGGAGGAGCAGGGGGCACTACGGAGTGTCTTGAAATCTCTGTCTTCATCCTCCGTGAGTTTCCCCTTAGCAAGGGCGTAGTTGACCTTTATACTACCAGTGCCTAATGCAGTGCTTGTACCATTTAAGAGAAATGATAACTTGATCTTGGAGCAGAGATGTTTTGGGAACAATACTTCACATTCATCATTACCTTACTCATATTGTACAAGTTATACAGTTACCCTGAAGTAATAGTAAGGAATAATTGTTTAACTCAAAAACAATATACTACATGTGTACCCTCATGGAAATAAATAAATAAATGTTACCATTGTGAAAAAAAAAAACAATTACTTTTTCCTTCTGAATTAACTGAAACAACATGTGAGGAGGAATTTTTGGAATGAGTGGATTTTAAAATTCTAACTTCCTTCAGTTTGACTTGGTAGAACTTAACATTTTAAATCATGTTGAATATAAGAATTAAATTTCAAACCACAATTACTTAAATGAGGAGTGTGTGTGTGTGTGTGTGTGTGTGTGTGTGGAGGGTACTTTCTAAGTGTATCCAAATCATAAGCTAGTGATTTCAAAAAATAAAATGTCAATGAAGGCAAGTTAAATCTATCTATCTATCTATCTATCTATCTATCTATCTATCTATCTATCTATCTATCTATCTATCTATCTATCTTTCTTTCTTCTTTCTTTCTTTCTTTCTTTCTTTCTTTCTTTCTTTCTTTCTTTCTTTCTTTCTTTCTTTCTTTCTTTCTTTCTTTCTTTCTTTCTTTCTTTCTTTCTTTCTTTCTTCGGAACCAGGGATTGAACTCAGGTCCTTGCACATGCCAGGGAAGCACTTATTCTACTGAGCCATCTCCCTGGCCCCAAGTTAAATCTTTATTAAGTGCTTTTCTGATAGAAATATTTTAGTAATTGCCTATAAACAAATGTCAATGTCACAGACAAAGGAACTACAGAATAATGTACAGGACTACAAGATAAACCCTGAGAAGACTTCAATGACCACATAGGAAATATAAAGTACATGTGTTGGTATATAAGTTTGGATCTACCTAGGTCTTAACCATCCAGCAGAAAAGCATAAATGTATAAAAATGAAGTATACATTGTGAGCCCATAATATTAAGCTGAGCTG
>PVKA01055525.1:0-10295 GCA_004027165.1 Ctenomys sociabilis
ACACACACACACACACACACACACACACACACACACACACACACACACTGCTTGGGTTTGAGGGTGAGCACCTGTAATCCCAGGGAAGATTACGAGTGGGAATCCAGCGTGGTCTATACAGTGAGATCCTGTCTCAGAACAATGCAACACAAAGATTACACTTCAGCGGATTCCAATATAGTTACCTAACTGAAACCATCACAGCTACAGAAGTTTAGAATGTTCATACATTCCCCCAGAGCCACAATTCCTAGTGCTCACCCTTCCTTCTCTGCCCAAGCCTCTAGCTTGTGACATGCATTACTCTTATTTTCTGTCCCTGAAGGTTTCTTTTTTCACCTCGCATAATATTTTAAAGGATCATCCATGTTGTCACATAGACCAGGTCTCCCCGCCACCACACCTGCCCTCCCTACCTGGGAGGCCCTGTGGTTTTTTTTTTTTTTTTTTTTTTTTGGCAGAACCAGGCCTTGTGCTTGCCAGGGAAGTGCTTATTCTACTGAGCCATCTCCCTGGCCCCCAATTTTTTTCTTTGTGCAGGGTCTCACTACACAGCACAGACTTGTAATGATCCTCCTGATTTCTGCCTCCCTAGGGCTGGGATTATAGGTGCGTGCCACCACGCCCAGACTCTGTCGCTGGCTCAGCGTGCCTGGGGTTGGGGTCAGCATGGCGTGTGGAGCTAAGGATCAGACCCTGGCCCCTGCGTTTACCTAAGTAAGAGCTTAATCCACTGAGCTATACCGTCAGCCCTAGAGCTATACTGCTGGCCTTGGCCCTGTGTTTTTTTATTGCCATGGAGTCAGCCACATAGCAGGGCCAATGACAAGTCCCTTCTCTTTTGCATCTGCCAAGAAGAACTTAAAATTCCTTCTGAATACTGTCCTAAGAAATCATCGATTGTCGAGAAGTATTGTATAAAGCAAGCTCCTGATATTCAAACCAGTCCAGTCAAGTATTTGCAGTTGTGGAAGGCTGGACTGCATGGTTGTGTAGTCTGTCTTCTCCTCGCCCACTACCCTGTCCCCTCTTGAGAGAAGACAAAGGAAATGATTGGCAGCCTGCTGTTCGTCATGACGTTTGTATGGAAGGGAAGGACCTGAGATGCTGTCAGATCTGCCTGTGGATTCCTTTACTGTGTTGTAGACCTGGAGCTACTGGGAAGGAGCAAGGATGTGCTCTTTAGCAACCAGGGAAGGCCTTAGCTGGCCTGTGCTGCTCAGGGAGTGGATGCCTAGTTCTTGCTTGATGTGCAGCCGGTAGGGGTGCTCACTAGGGACTTTGTAGTGAATGAGTAAAGGGCTCTGATAAAAGTGGGCTGATTTCTTTTTTTCCAGGATTGGGCTCAGTTTCTATAGGGAAACAATGTATTTCTATGTGCCGACTTGGAAGAGCCTCATTATTCATATTGATTTACTCGCTGGCAAATAGAGATAGCTATAACAGCTTGATCCAATAGCTACTCTGGCCTGATTAAACACAGAGCCTCAGCAAACCGACATGCATAATGGCCTCATTTGTCAGTGCTACTAGATTCATGGGTAGGACGCACACACAAACACATACATATATGTGCATGTGCCCACACACATGCATGCGCACATGCACACACACACACACACACACACACACACACACACACACACACACACACACACACACAGAGACTGGCTGAGCCCTCATTCCTTTGTCCATCCTACCCTGTATAAATCCATTCCAGGCCTCAAGTGACCTAAGCTGGTATTGAGTTACAGGCGTAAGATGACGTCACGTGGAGAGAATCGCTATGCACAGGCATATTTCTGTCACTCACACAGGCTTCTTTTGAACTTTAAGGATATGGATTTATTGGGCTAAGTTGTGGGGGGCTAATCCTTTCCTCAGTGCGCTCTGAGTTTAGCTGCATGTGATGTTGGCTGTGGTTTTCTCCAATGGATCTCATTTCCTTTTTTCTACTTGGTTTGATGTTCTTGGTATTTAATGTTTAAATAATCTTATGTTTTAAGTGAGAGCGCCTTCCCAGGGGCACCCATCTGAGCCAGGATTTCCACACATAATTTCATCCAGAGGCTTGGAAGAGAAATAAAAGTTAGGCATCATAGCTCAAGCCTCAGGTGTGGCCCAAAGACTAAGGACCTTGGGGCTTCTATTTTTCTGAGCTTTTCTCTTATTTTCTACACAATCCTTTTAGTTATCTCCTTTTGTTCTTCTTCAAAACAGAGTTACATGAGCTTTTCTATGTATTGAAACCCCAAGACACCAAGGTACTTTGTAGTTTGTAGGAATAATGTCCTCCTTGTGAGTAGAGATCAGGCCATTTCTGCTTTTCATACTGTATATTTTTTATTTGTTTCTTTGAATTTTCATGGGCATGGCCCAATTGTAGGATGGCTTCTTAGATGCCCTATCATAGTAACTACTGCATCTTAGGAATATAAGGTTGTGAAAAATGAAATGGTTGGTATTATGGGTTAGGAAAAAAAAAATAAGGCTTCAAATTACCTATATGTTCGTGAAAAGGCTTGAGGACTCCAGGGGTAATTTGGCTCCAGGATTTCTCCATACACTCCTCTGCCTGAAGCTAAGAGTTACCGTGGAGTCTTCGGAGAACATGAAAAATGTGTTGACAGCTCATATTGTATCATACTGTAGCTTGAGTGCTTGGCAGAAGAGTATACATCTCTCTTTTGAAAAAAAATTAGTATTTGCTTGATTCCCTGATAAAAGGAATATTACAAGAGAATATTGCAAAACCTTGAAGGTTTGGCAGGCTTTCCCATGTGGGTGGAAGAATGTTGCTCTAAAGCCAAGCTAGAATTGCTCATGAAATATAGCATAAAATATATATTAAAACAAAGAATATTGATCCTGAAAAACCCTCACATATGTAAATACATAAAACAACCAAGCTTATGGACTCTATGCAAACGTCATGCATGACATAAACAGCAGCATACTGTTGAGAAATGGAAAATCTCTGATATTAGAGATAATTGGTCTCTCTCCATTATGCTGATTTTAACCTTTATCAGATTCCCACTGTGTTAGCATCTTTGTCTCTTTGGTCTTGATATGCTTTTATCTTGCTCCTGCCCACATTTCATCTCAACCTTTACTGTACAGCCCTGCTCCAGTAGCCAAGATCTCTTGGATCTGAGAGTGAAAAGAAGCACAGAACCAGAAGGTACCTTAGGCATGTCTTCCTTCTTACTGGGCTTGTAACAATTTCAGTGCTGGGATGTTTTTCTCAGCCAATCTTATTCTGTCTTTGAACTCTTGCTCTCATGCAATGTCCGTATGTCCTCCTTCACCCACCCATAACCTCATATAAAAATTTCAGCATTTGGAATGCTCCTCCCCCCTCTGTGCTGCATGAATGTGTGGAATTAAGGTGCTGTACAGGCTAATTGGCTGAACAAAAGGTTTAGGGTTTTCAATTGCTGATGAAATTTAGAGCTCAGTGTCATGGTTCATGTTTGTAATTTTAGTACTCTGGATCACAAGTTCGAGCTCAGCCTGGGCAACCTAGCAACTTAGTTAGACCCTGTCTCAAAATGAAATTTGACAAGGGCTGGAGTAGCGCAGCACGAAGGCCCTGGGTTTAATTTTGGTTTTATTAGTTGAAGAAACACATAAAAGTATGCTTCCTACGTATTATTCCATAGACATCTATTATTCCTTTTACCTGTGATTATTTTATCTGTAGAATTCCCCCAATGTGAGAGATATGGTTTCAGGAATTTCTGTGAAGGAAAGAGGGCTAATGTAAATGGTATTTTTACCTTGTCGTACAGACCTTGAGACTGTATACTAATGCTGATTCTTTGCTGGAGGCATATAGTCAACTTCTCTGAAATTTGAGGAGTTATTTCTTGTTAAATAAGGAAATAGAAGGAGAGCAGGCTTGAGGATCACTCCACACAAAGGGTAGACTGTAGTTCAGTAGGAGGAGTGGGAGAAGTTAATGAGTCATCAGCGGGGTATCTTGTGGTCCTTCCTGTATTCCCAAAAGTGACGCAGGCAGGGTAGGAATCAGGGAGGCACCTGCCACGGTGCAGGAACTTGTGAGCTGGTCAAGGGATATGGCATAGCAGATAAGAGCAGTATATTTTTTTGGGGGGTACCAGGGATAGATATCAGGCCCTTGCACTTGCCAGCCAAGTGCTTACTCTACAAGGCCATCTCCCCGGCCCCCAAGACAGCAGTACATTTTTAAGAACTGTCTGAAATGCAGAAAGAATGGGTTTGGGGAGATACCAGTGCTCTGTGGTGAAGCCAGACCAAGCTGAAGGAGGCGAAGGATGGATGCAGAAATTGTCAGCTGCAACCAGGGGCCCGGTAGTACAGCCAGGCTTTGTGTAGGAGGTGCTCACTGACGGGTGCGGAGCTAGGGGAGGACACAGCTTGGGAGTTCAAACCTGGAGGGGGATGTCCACCTTATTACCTTATTTTTAAGTTTTTTTTTTTTTTTTTTTTGATCTTTTTGATACAGGGTCTCCTCTAGTTCAGGCTGGGCTTGAGCTCACTTTGTAGCCCACATTGGTCTAACTCACAGGATCCTCCTGTCTCAGCCTCCCAAGTGCTGAAATTACAGGCAGGTACTGCCATGCCTGGTTGGTGTGATATCTGTCTTGAGAAAAAGAGAAATTACAATGGGTTCCTAATGGAAGTGGTATCAGGACACAGAATCTGTGAAGAAGAGATTGGTTGGGATGGAATAGGGAAGGGTTAGAGGCTGATAGGCTTCCAATAATCTATTGAGTGGAAATTCAGGGCAACATAAGTTCAGCTATTTTGAAGAAAGCAATTCAATAACATTTAGTTCACTCCCAGTGTCTTACAATCATTGCTGATACATAGTTCCAAAATATTTGAAGAATCCAGAGTAAAACCCTTTATCCATTAGAAATCATTTCTTTCTATTTCCCTGCCTCAGATAACCACCAAAATATATATTCTTTTTCTTTTCTGTATTTTAGGGAAGGCTCTACAGTTTGTTCAGGGTCTTACTTCTAGATCGGACTCATTAATTCTCCACTTTGCAGCCTCCCAAGTGCTGGGATTACAGGCGTGCACCACCACACCCCGTCTCAGTTGCCATCTCAGTGCACCCCTGGGGTGGATCTGGCACGATAGGTCTGGGGATCAAACCCTTGGCCCCTGCACCTGCTTGCAGGAACATTAATCTGCTGAGCTAGTTGCCCAGCCCACCAAACTATTTTATATCTCCATGATTTTAGATGTTTTATACAAATATCATTCTTTAACTTTGTTTTTTTGAGACAGGGTCTTGCTATGTAGTCCCATGATGGCCTTGAACTCACTGATTCTACAGCTGGGGCTGGCCTCAGTCAAATGGCAAGCTTCCTGCCTCAGCTTCCTGAGTGTCAGAATGCCTGGTCTGCACCACCACGCCTGATTTACAGATTCAATTTTATGATTTGAGACTTGATATGTGTGGCTGAAAAAATATTGTAGAAACCTATTTTTGACTAATTTTGGGATAGGTGGCTGGCATGGCCCATGCTAACCACGTGTCTATCATGGAGTGAGTATTAAGCTCTGTAATTCTATTTTTATCTACACAAAAGAAGAAGTTAAGGCATTGATTGTGAGTGAATGGTGATACCATTGCTCTGATAGAATAGTTAAGGGAGATATAATTTCAGGGACTAAGATGTAAAGTTTTGGACAAGAGGAAAACTTGTTGGTAGAAATATTCTGGAGATCTGGGATTTCAGGAAGGTCTTGATAGTTGCTGCCTATAATTTAAAAAAAGTTGGTCACCTCTTAAATTTAAGCTGGTGGAAGCTGATTAAAAAAATAGCCCTGGCCTGAGCTGCATTCTCCTCAGCAAGTCAAGGAGACCGCCTGTTCTGACACAGCATTGGGCAGTGCCTACCATGGACAGGGTTGGACGTTGGAGACAGGGCTCAGGGGACAAGGAAACGCAGGGGACAGTTGTCACCCGGGTCCTTCAAGGGGTGTGCCTGCATGAGTGGACACACTCCTGTTGCTGCATCCTGCCTAATGCCAAAGCCTCTGCCATCAGCAATTTGGGCGGAGTGGTGCAGAGAACCTAGGCTTTGAATTAGGCAGCTCAAGTTTCAAATTTGGGCTCTGTTACTATAATCTGATGGTGCTAAGATGCATAATTTAATTTTTGTGATCTGAGAGAGGAAAAAAAATTATAATACTCAGGCAGGAATTACAAACATAGTGTTTGGAGAAGGCAAACACGTATTTTTGGGGAATGTGAAGTTAGCATAGGATGATGAAATCTAGATAGAGCATGGGTTTATGTAGGGAAGAATTGCTGAATCCTTTTTTTTTTTTTTTCTGTTTGTTTGTTTGTCTCTTTTTTCTTTGAGACAGGGACTCCCCATGTAGTCCAGACTGGCTTTGTACTCACTATGTAGCCCAGGTTCACCTCGAACTCTCTGCCATCCTCCTGCCTCAGCCTCGCCAGGGGTGTGTCACCACACTTGACAGATTGCTGACTCTTGAAAGGAAAACTGAACACAGCTGATTCATTTATTTGTTCTTATTCACTTGCGCCTTTTGCTTTATCTTGTTCTTAAAAGGATTTATGAAGATAGTTTGCCAAAACACCTACCATAAAAAGTTTATGGAAGTACATCTAGTATAACACCAAAAAATAAATACAAGTTAAGTTTTGGAAAATGAGACAAAATAAGATTAGGAGCCTCGAAGCTTCAAGCGAGGCCGCTCCATAAACAAGCGCCAGGAATTTACACCCTTGCTAGACACGGGCTATAAATTCAGCTTGAAACTTTCACTGTTCTCACACCTGGTCTGTGGTCGGCCGGGCGCTGACTGCGCAGTCACCTGCAGAGATTCCGGCCCCCTTCTGAGCGTGACCCTCTCTGTGGCAGGTGCCTCTGTCAGCCACGTGGGCGACAGCGCCGGCTACTCCCCAGGGGTCTGCTCAGGCGAGGCTCGCGACGCCTTCAGGTCCTTTCCATCTCACCAGTTGCCCTTCGCAGGTTGAAGCCCACAGCCCCTCGGAGACTGGCTGCGGTGCCGCTGCAGAGGCCTGGGGAGCTTGGCTCCGTGCAGCGTGCGGACGCAGACTGCTCCTCGCAGGACCGAGAGGGCGGTGGGGAGGCGCTGGGCAGCACAGGCCGCGATCCTGCGCCTTCCGGCCACGTCTGCTCGGGACCACCGAGGTGACATTCTGTAGATGAATAAACACGCTGCGTCCATCAACCACCCATGTCTTTTTTTTTTAAATCTTTCACGTCTTAGGCCTGTTCCTATTAGCAACAACAACAAAAGAAACTAAGAATAAAAAATAATCATGTGCAATTTATACAGAAAAAGAAAATGTATAGTAGGACTTCAGATTGCAATTGGAAGTTTATACTAATTACCTTAAAACTTATGGTTTTTGTTTGTTTCAGCACTGGGGACTGAACACAAGGACTTGTGCATGCTGAGAAAGTGCTCTACCACTGAATTATGTTCCCAGACCTCCTGATTTATTATTTTTGTAACAATATTGACACAGGTTCTTATCAATTTGCTCAGGCCAGCCTAGATTCTCCTGTCCCAGCCTCCCAAGTGGCTGGGTATGTCAGCATCCTGGCTAAAGGCTTTCTTTGGTGGTATAGGCCTGCCTCCTCTCTGGCCTCACTTCCCACAACTGTCTACAACAACCCACAGCCCTCACAGGCTTGTATGGAACCACACAGCCATGTCACACTCTTTCTTGCATGCCTGCTTTTTCTCCTTTTAGGTGTCAGTTCATCCACTCTCTTTCTCTTCCTCTTTTTTTTTTTTTTTTTAACCTACTGTACATTTTTCCCACACCTGTCCACACCTTTTCCATACCACCACCACCGAAAGCCAGCAGCGAAGCCTAGTTGAACTGATAAACGGTTCTTGGACTCATTGCCTTGTCTGTACTCTTTCCTTTCACTTTCATGAGGATCCGTTTGCGCAGCAGTGTGAGTGCCTTCTCTGCAGGGAACAGTCACATGCGAATAACACATCTCGGTTCTTTCTTTCCCTTCCCTCACTACCTTCTTACTATTTCAGCATCAGGTTTATTTATTCATCTTGTAAGAACTTATAAAGTTAGTTATCAGGGCTGGGGAGATAGCTCAGTAGAATAAGTGCCTGCCTGGCAAGTGCAAGGTTCTGAGTTCAATCCCTGGTACTGCAAAAAAAAAGGTAAAAATAAATAAATAAAAGTAAAGTTAATTATCACTGAGAACCAGATGGAGCAGCAAATGAATGCAGGGCTAAGGCATGCAGGAGACAAGTATAGAGTCAGAGCCACCGTCTCTACTCCTGCCCTCACCTACGCTATCCTTCACATAGGAATCCTTTAGGAGCTTCTAACTTTTTGCTCTTGAAATACTCTATAGCATTTTTGTTGTTTTTCTTAGAATAAAATGCCCCAAGGCCTTCACCATGTTGCTCTAAGTGGTGAAGAATACAGGGCAGCCCTGGGGGTGGGTGCAGCCGTGAGAGCTGTTCTCTTTGCCAAGCTATGTGTACCCCAGCACCCTCTTGCCCATCTCCTCTGGCTAAGTCTTTCTGCTAAGCATTCTGTAGAAATTTCTACTGATCTATCCCTGCTCCCCCTCCAACTACTGCTTTCTGTCCAAAATGAGGAGACAATTATTATGTTTTTTTTTAAGTACTGGGAAATGGCCTTCCCCCTAAGCTACATCCACATTTCCCTAGACCTATTTTAGTTTTTTGAGACAGGGTCTTGCTAGGTTTCCTGGGCTGGGCTTGAGCTGTAGATCCTCCTGCCTCAGCCTCAAAACATAATGGGATCATGACACGGCCAGATCAGGTTAGCAAGTGTCTTTTCATGGTTGACGCTTATGATTAATTCATGATCTAAGGCTGGGATTATGGTTCTGAGTACTGCTGGGATTATAGGTAAACACTACACCCAGCCTGGGGCAGATAGGCTGAATATAACACAAGAGAGACAGAGAGACAGACCTGCTCTCTGCAGCCACTGTTGCTGTTGCTCCTCCCTTTTGCTCTTGCTGCTTTGCTGCCTTCAGCCACCATGGACTGCCGCCCTCTGCCATGTGCCCCTCTGCCTGGGAGCCCGCTGTTATGGACTGACCCCTCCAGTGAGCTGAATAAACCTTTCCTTCCTTCATTTTGGGTGCCTGGTATTTGTCCCAGCAATGAGAAAAGAGTAACTGAGAATCCCAGTGTATTGTTGGTGCAAAATAAATGCTTAGCAAACAGTGGAGGAACAGGAAGCACAACAGAGATTGGAACAAGACAGTCTGGGGCATTTGTTCCAACTCCCTCATAATGAACAAAAATAATTCTTAGGAGGTTTCCAAGTGAAAGATAAAAGTTTTCATGTTTTCAAGATTATAAGTAATGAGGATGATGAGAAGCCGCAAGCAGAGAGCCTTTGCTAAGCTCCATGGCACTTCAGTGGTGGAGAAAAAGTCTACTTCTAGGTTTTCTTCATAAATTGAGTAAGACATTTTATGTCCCCAAAATCTATTCCTTTGAATTTTCATATCATTCTATAATGAACTTTTGAGTCTCATGGAGAAATTCATTCACCCTCTCCCCAGCTGTGGCAAACTCCCAGCTTCCTGGGGGTGGGGGAGAGCCCCAAAATTATTGTGTTTCTGGTTTAGGAAGTGGCCTAAAGTAACCCTTCCTGGATGATGGGTGGTTTCAAAGTAATTTATCTCAATCTTTCCTCCTGTTTCCAGAGAATTGAGTTCAAGGCACCGCCAGGTAAGTGCAAAACAATTTAGAACCCTCATGATGGGATGGCTACTTACAGTACAGGATGCATGAATTTAGGAAACCAACAAAAGTATTGATCAACCCCATCTCTGACTCTGAATATAAAAGGAAGATGAAGAAAATAACTAAATTACTTACTAACAATACAGATCTATGTTTTATTAGTAAGATCTTCAGAAAAGTGTATTTTTGAGTAAAAATTTAAAAAAAAGTTTTAAAAAGTCTGATTAAAAACCATAATATCAGGAGCAAATTTTCATCTTTTGAAACTTTCTCATCTTTTGCCTACTAGCATCCTGGAGGAGCAATGACTTTTGTTTTTAAAAATTATTTTATTACAGGATCTCACTACACAGACCGGATTTGTAGTGATCCTCCTGCTTTCAGTCTCCCAATGCTGGGATTATAGGTGCACGCCACCATGCCCAGTCTCAGTTGCCATCTCAGTGTGCCGGGGGTGGGGTGGGGGGGTGGGGGTTGGAGGTGCGGGGGAAGTAGGGGTGGGGGTGTTGGCATGCCAGGGACTG
>PVKA01055526.1:0-10291 GCA_004027165.1 Ctenomys sociabilis
AAAAAAAAAACAAACAAAAAAAATAGTGCTGGGATTACAGGTGTGCCCAGCCCTATCACCTGGATTATCTTGAAAGGAAGAGATACATATTTTTGCAATAGTAATGAAATATTATGGCTTCTTGGATGATAAATGTGTTTAACTATATGAACATCTTTTTTCTCAATTTTTATTTATTTATTTTTTCAGTTTTTATTTTTTGACAGTCCTTGTTTGTAGTGTATAATGAGCACATCCCTCATGGGAAGTTGGTCCATGTACTTAATATACCTCAGATATTTTTCATCCCTTCCTGCCCCCTCTCCTCCATTTCTTGGTTTCCTCCCTGCTACAATCTATCCTTTATTTTGCTCCTTATTTATATTTTGAGTTTCTTATATAAGATCAAGCCACATCATATTTAAGCTTATGTGTCTTATTTGTTTTACTTAACATTATGGTCTTAAGGTACATCCATTTTCTACAAATGCCTCAATTTCATCCTATGACAGATCAATACTCCTTTATGTATAGCTATTACAGTTTCTTTCTCCATTCATCTGCATGGATGTACAGGCCACTCCCAAGAATTAACTATCATGAATTGTACTGCTATAAACATGAGTATGCCTGTATCACTGTAATAAGATGTCTTAAACTCTTTGGGGGGGTATCTATGAGAGGAATAGCTGGGTCAAATAGAATTTCTAGTTTTAGTTTTGATGAATCTCTACATACTGGTTTCCATGGTTGTATTAATTTACATGCCCACCAGCAATATAGAATCTTCCTTTTTCCCCACAGCTTTCCCAGCATATTATTTGATTTCTTGATGATAACCACTCTTTCTGGGATGGGATGGAATCTCAGTTTTGTTTTAATTTCTCTAATGGCCAGAGATGTGGAATTGTTTTTCATGTATTTATTGGTCATTTGTCCTTCTGAGAAGTGTCTATTCATGTCACTTGCCCAGTTTTGCTTAGGTCTTTTGTTTTGGAGGTCTATTTTTTTTTTTTTTTGAGGTCTATTATTTTTGAGTTTTTTATATATTCTACATATTAGTCCCCTGGCAAAAATTTGTTCCTATTTTGTAGGTTGTCTTTTCACTTACTCGGTTCTCTTGCTGTACAGATTTTTTAATTTGATGTGATTCTGTTTGTTAATTCTTGATGCTATTTCTTATGCAACTAATTGTTCTCTTAGAAGGTTCTAAAAGAAAAAAAAAAAGAAGAAGGTCTTTGCCTATGCCTATCCTTATGCCTTCAAAAGTTTTGCCTATATTTGCTTCAGAAGTCTGTTTGTTTTGACATTTAGGTTTTTGATCCATTTAAATTTTAGTTTGGTAAACGGTGAGAAATAAGGAATAAATAAATCTAGATTCCATCTTCTGCGTATATACAGGTAGTTTCTCCAACATCATCTATTAAAGAGACTATCTTAAAAAAAATAAAAAGACTATCTTTCCTCCTGTGTATGTCTTTGGCCCTTTTGTCAAAGATCAGATGGCTGAATGTGCCTGGAGTTGTTTTTGCTCCTCTGCTTCTTTGCTACACTTGTCTGTTTTTGTGCCAGTGCCATGGTGTTCTTATCCCTGTAGCTCTGCAGTATGACTTGCTATCTGGCATCATGATGTCTCCTGCTTTGCTCTTATTGCCCAGAATTGCTTTTGCTATTTTCAGTCTGTTCTGATTTCCAAGAAATGACCTCCTAGACAATAAATGGGTAGCCCATAACACAACAGGTGGTTTTTAATAAGACTTTTCTGTTTTTCTTTGTTTGCTTGTTTTGTTTTTGTATTTTTAGAGAAGGGTCTACAGGGTGTTCAAGATCTCACTACTGGATGGGACTCAGACTCCTAGTGATCCTCCTGTTTACAGCCTCCCAAGATCTGGGATTACAGGCTCACGCCACCACACCCAGTCTCAATTTCTGTCTCAGCATGCCCTGAGTGCGGGGCCAGCAGTAGGTGCGGGATCGAACCCTGGTCCTTGTGCCTCCTTGCTGGTGCTTTAATCCTCAGAACTATTTGGCTGGCCCAGTAAGACATTTCTTCATTTATTTGCAGATATGGTCTTTACAGCAGAGTTATTTATGGGAATTCATGATGAAGGACTTTTCAAAACCTCCTCCTCTAAAAATAGTGGGGAGAAATCAAAGTTACCAGTAGAATCTGAAAAGCGTGCTCACATGAAAACAGACAGATCTGTGGAAATCACCTTTCCTGACAGTCAAATGGTTTCAACTGATAATGCTTTGCCTTCTCACAGTGATGTTTCTCAGAGAGGTATGAAACTAGTTGTTCTCCAATTGATCACTTAAGGAAGAAATTAGATTCAGATGTTCTATAGCAAATGTTAACATATTTTTATTTTAAAATCAACAGAAGATGCTTCAAAGTTTCAGATTCAGGAATATTTATTTCAAATTGATATTTGTGATGTCATGAATTCTGTATTTTCACCAGTTGTACTTCTTTCAGAATGGGTAAGTTGACCTTTTAAATCTTTTTCAATAATTTTGAAAAATCAATTTTACTAAGTATAGGAGTGATTTAAGTATGTTTGAATGAATCTTCCTTATATACCTTTTATAATTATTTTCTGTGAAATTTTCTTGCAATAGTGCACATTAATATTTGGTTGGTTGTTAAGATTTTAAAGGGGTGGGGGATATCATTGGGGCTGGGGATACAGCTCAGTGGCATAAACGCCTGCTTGGTGAGCATAACGTCCTAAGTTTGATCCCTGGTACCGTTAAAGAATTTTTAAAATTCTTTTTTTTAGTGGTACCAGGGATCAAATTCAGGACCTTGTGTTTGCCAGGCAAGTACTTATTCTACTGAGTTATCTCCCCAGCCTTTTTTTTTTTTTTTTTTTTTAAAGATTTGCTAATGTTGGATGGATGTGCTGGTGCATCCCCATAATCCCAGCACTTGAGAGGCTGAGGCAGGATTGCTGTGAATTAGAGGTCAGTCTGGGCTACAAAGTGAATTTAAGGCCAGCCTGAAACCCTATCTAGAAAAGAAAAAGGAGAAAGAGAGAGAAAGAGAGAGAGAGAGAGAGAGAGAGAGAGAGAGAGAGAGAAACTTGGGAAAATTACACTAAATGAATTAACTCAGGCATAATATGAGCTAAAGTGTTCTAAGTAAAGTATGAGCATCCAAATCATAGCTGTTATCTCCAAGTGGTATAAGTACAAAAGCAACTAGTATTTCAAAATGTAACCAAACTATAACTAAAATTTAGTTCTTTTTCATTTTTTTGGTAATTTGTAAAGCACTTATTGCTTTAACTTACATATAACACATTTTTATTACTGTGTATTAGTAATATAAAATAGTGAGTTTTGAGAACTCAGTTCATACATATAACATAGTTTGTTCATTTTATTTATTTTTTTTGGTGGTACCAAGAATCAAATTCAGAACACTGTACTTGCCAGGCAAGCACTTATTCTACTGAGCTCCCAGCCCCAGTTTGTTCATTTTAAATCCCATTAATCTCCACTATTTTATTTCTTATAAAATTTACTGAGATACAGTCTCACAAAAGGACCCAGCTATCATGTGTAGCACACAGGAGGGTTTTGACACATTGTTTTTTTCTCACCTACTTACCTACCATAAAACATAATTTAAAAAGTATTTTTATTTTTTTTCTTTTGGCAGTACTAGGGATTGAACTCAGAGTCTTTGCACTGAGATCTATTCTCAGCCCTTATTTTTATTTTCTTTTTTGAGAGAGGGTCTTGTTAAATTGCTAAATTGCCCAGGCTGGGCTTAATCTTTTGATCCTGCACCTTGGCCTGAGAGTGCTGGGATTACAAATATGCATTACCACACCCCACAGAGGATGCAGGTAAGAAAAGTGACAATTACAACCCAGTGTTGTGATAGTCATAAGATGCTAGTGACACAGGACAAGATTCTGGACAGATGAGTTCAAGTGATAGGCAGAGAAAGTGGGGATGAGTTGTCTAGGACAGTTTCCAGAGACTGTATTTGAGTTGATATTGAAGGAACAGGACAGTTAGCCCAAGAAAGTAAGATTGGGCACACTAAGTCGAGAAGAAAGAGCAGTTTTGGTTTTTCTTTCTTTTTTTTTTTTTTTTTTGTACACAGGGTCTCACTATGAAGCCCACATTCATAGTGATCCTCCTGCTTTCTGCCTCCAAAGTACAGGATTGGGAGAGAACATGGCATATTGGGAGAAATCTAAATACTTAAAGTGAACACAGTGAGGTTAAAGATGGATACAGAGGTCAGACAGAGGGCAGTTTTGTTGCAAGATCCTGTTTCAAAATGAAATTTACATAAAGGGAGAGGGATATAGTTCAGTGGTAGAATGTTTTCCTAGCACACACAAGGGCCTGGGTTTCAACTTCCCAGTGGGGGAAAAACTGGGATAGAGATATAATACTTCTATTATTATCATTATAGAAAGCAAAGGTTTCTTTTTTGTTTTTTTGAGACAAGGTTACTCTATGCAGTCCAGGCTGGCCTTGAACTCACTATATAACCCAGGCTGGTTTCAGATTCATGGTGATCCTCCTGCTTCAGCCTCCTGAGTGCTGGAACTACAGGCTCATACCACCATGCCTAGGCCTCCTCTGCCTTGCTCCCAGTGGTTCTAGGGATTGGTTTACTGGGAAAGTGCTATAGTAATACTGAGCTATATCCACTGCCTTTTAAATTTTTTTTTTTTAATTTTGAGACAAGGTGTTGCAAAGTTGCTCAAAGTGACCTCAAACTTGTCATCCCCTTTCTCAGTTTCCTGGAATGGCTGGGTTTACCGGGTGCAAGGGTATGCCACAATGCTGGCCTTGGTTGAAAGCTATCAGACATGAGAATATTGACTTTTCAATTTATGTTAATTGTCTTCTCATCTTAGAAAGGCATTTATAAATTCTCTGGGGAAGGAGTCTCAGTTTTAAAACTCTGTTTTTCAAAATTTTAAAATTATGTCACATGTTGCTGAAATGGGCTTGTGTATCATTTAAGAAAATTATTTTAAAAGTAAAATTATTGATCAATTGTCAGCATTTGAAAGGTAAAATTATTAAATAACCTAAATTCCTGGATTATCTTGAAAAAGTAGAAGACTGTAATTTAAAGCTTCCCATCCTTTTAAGGCAACAATAAGCTGTAGGTGAATAGTGCCTCAGTGGGAGATACACACTTAATTGTTAGTTCTCTGCGTTTATTTCAGCTGCTTGGCTACTACAGTGCTATAAATCCAAAATCCTTAGATCACATGTTCTGAAGAGTTCTTAACATACCTGTAATTCTAACAATCTGAATGCACCTATTAAAAAGTCATAATATAGACTTAGGGTTGGTTTAAGGAAATGGAAAATTTGAACAACTTTCCAGTTGTTTAAATAAAAGGGTTTCCTCCTTTTGTGTCTCTTTCTTTTTCCCTTTCTTCTCTCATTCCTTCTCCTCTTTCTGTGTAGCTGAGGTTGGCCTCCACTTTCTGCAATCCTCCTGCCTCAGGCTCCTGATTCCTGGAATTACAGGAAGGTGCCATCACAGATGGCTAGTTTTCTTTTCTTTTTGCCTAAAAATTTTAGGTAATTGTTTCAATGTGCTATTAATTTCAGTTTACTGGCAATCTTGTACAGAACATACTCCAGTTGTATTATTCAAGTAATAGCTACCTTTTTTGTTTGTGGTACTGGGGATTGAACTCTGAACCTTGCGCTTGCCAGGCAGGTGCTTATGCCTGAACTATATCCTTGCCCAGTAGCTGCTTTTTATCTATTTTATTTTACAACTGAGGAGCCTGTTCTAACATTTATATATTCTTATGTAGAATGTTTCATATACAGGTGGAATAAACAATAGAAATTACCTACTTCTTGTTCCACAGGGTACTCATGATTTAGTATGTTCTAAAAATGACTCTTACAACATTAATACAGGGAATGACAATGTGGCTCAACAATTTTGATTTTCTTCCAGAGTACTAGATCTTACTTACATCTGTGACCTGCCTGTCTAAGCAGGAGTAACTAGTACTTACAGCTTTGCCACAGGACCCTTCATGGGGGGAGTTGGTTTGTAGGTTGTGGTCAGTTACTTGGTTAGTGTGTTTCCAATGTTCTTGGATGGCTCCTCTTAGCTTTAGAAACATTTGTTGGCCATTTCTTGCAAAGTAAGTCCCATTTAAGACAGTAAAATCCAGTGTCTACCTATGGGAGCAATCTAAATATCTTTTGTATGGTAGAAATCATGTATTTTATGTGAATAGACTATAAAATGGAACATTTGGTTTAGTTTCTTTTTTTTAATCAGTTAGCAAGTTTTGGAGTTTTCTTTCCAAGTATATAAGGTGATAGTAATACGTGTGCTATTTGAGAAAACATATGTGCATGTATGTGTGTGTGCATATATAATAAGGTGTGAGGTCCATGAAAGCAGGTTATGGGTTGGTAGTCACGACTCCACCTCTAGCACCCCTTCACACAAGTGTCAAAACAGGATCACAGTGGGGTGGAAAGAGTGCAGGATATGCTATAATCTGAAATCTTTCTCAAGGGTATGAGGTGCTTCATAGCATTTCATTTATGTCTTTGAATGCCTTAACATGAGCTTCTTAAGAAATGGAATTGAACGATCTGGAGGAAAAGGTGAGTGAGTTATGACTATTACACGTCATACATGAAGACTTTAGGTTTGGAATTTTGCATTTTCTATCTTTTCTGTTTCTGGTATGGGGCAACTTAGATTCTTTTTTCTTAAACTTCACGTGTTCTTTTGTGCCTGATGTTTTTATTATTTAGAATCGTTATTGAAAATTGGAAAGAGGCACAGACTAACATAGGAAGGGCAAAAGGATTTTTTTCTTTACAAGTCCTAAAAGCTGTGATTCTGAAGCCCCCTGAAAAAATGATCAGACTCACTGAAAAATTTTATTGAGTAATAAAATGTTTTATTGAGGCATGCATTGGTACTAAAGTCTTTGAAATTCTGAAGATAAAATCTTGATTATGCTTGTATTCTGGCTTTAATATAAGCTACTCAGCACAATCTAATTTCAGTATACGCTGTCTGACGCCTATGAAGGTGCGTATTACCTTAAAGACGGAGGGAGCATGGTTAGGTAATCGCTGCCGCTTTCTGACGCCGGCAGTTCCTCAAACTCCTAACGCTGATGTGGCAGACACAGCCGGTGCAGTTTGAGTTCTGAAAAACTAGGCCACGTTCTGCTCCTGAAATCTTCCTGTGCACTCCGGTATTTCCAGTGTTTTGTATACCATAAAGATTGTGCTGCCGCATGAGCTTACTTAGGGGAATTTCCTAAGGATTCAAGATTTTGTTGTCTATGACGTTCTCTTGGGCGCTTGGTTCAGGGAGGCGGATCTTCTCCTTTTTCAGTCGCTTCACCAAACCCTAAAGCTGGAAGGCAGAACTGAAGGCGGACGATCACGTTGACGAGGACGATGCGGCCAGCCGGGCTATCTTTACCCCTGCGCCGACGGCCCTGCACACAAGGTCCTAGACCTAGAGGGCAAGTCTCTCCCTTTAGCTCCCCTGCTGAGCTGATAGCAGCGACGGCTGGGCCGGGTCCCGGGTTCGGTCAGCCTTGCTCGCTCGACGCTGGACAGTCGCCCGCCCTCTCCGACGAGCGCCTCTCAGGCCAGAGCCCCGAGGTCCGGCGCGGCTGGAGGGACGCCTCGGTGACGGTCCGGCCGGCCGGACTTTGGCGGGGTCCCCTGGGCCACGACGCGGAGGCACTGGTACAGGGTCAGACATTAAGCTCTGGCGGAGAGGAGCGGAGGGCGCTGAGGGCGGGGCAAACCCTGGCTTTCTCCACAGCGCTGAGGGTGGTGGGGTACGTGTAAAGGACAAGCCCGACCCGAGTCCTCCGAGCCCCCCACTACCTCGGAGAGGAGCGCCGGCCCCTTTAAGAGCCAGCGAGGAGGACACGTAGCGCGAGGGGGCGGGCAAGTTTCCTGGGTCCCGGCCGCCCCGCCCCTCGCGGATGGAACCAAAGCGCGCGGGTGTACTTGGAGTGCGTGTCTTCTATGTGTGTCGCGCGGACGCGTACCTGGCTGGCGGCGCCGGCGCCGACCTGGCCACTGTGGAAGGTGAGGCGTAGCGAGCGAGGGGCCGAGGATCCCGGAGTGCAGCAACAGCACACGCGGGCCATGGGGCGGGCCCCGTTCACCCCCGCCGGCCCCGCAGTGGTCGGCCCCGCCGCCAGGTGCGAGCTCGATTCCGGGCCGAACGTTGGGCGTCCTCGGCCGCCGGTTGTGGCCCGGCCAGGCCGAGGCTGCGGCGGCGAAGGCTGGAGCGGCCTCGCGCCATGGAGGGGCCCGGGGCCACCCTTCCTCCGTACTTGGGGTCGGTCTTGGCCAAGCTGCGCAGGGTGAGTTCGCGGTCAGGGGACGTGGACCCGGCGTCTTGGTGTCCTGGGGCCGAGGCAGCCGACCTCGCCTGCCCTGGGCTCCGGCCTGGAGCGCGCTGTGGCTGGCCGGGGTTCGGTGGTTCCTTGGGCGTTAAAGGGGATCTGTGGATTGGGCAGGCGAGGGAGGCTCTTGCCCTGCCGGACTTTACCACGGTGAGCGGAGTAAATGTATGCTGTGGCAGCTTCCCAGCACCATTGAGCTTTTCCGTTGTGTTATTTAGAGTTAGGATCAGTGACACGTGGTTGCTCCAAAGGAGAAACTTGAGGATGATCTTCTGAGGTGAGCTGTGTATTTAGTGAAGAAACTTCTTGTCCTGAAAGGACACCTAAGCTTGGGCGGGAGTTAGGATTCTTTCGCTGCCTTTCTCTTTTTTAGAGAATGACCTTTTGAGTTGCTTTACCCTGAGTGATCGTTCCTTGCTTCTGTTAGTGTCTTAAGGTATTGAGGATGCGGTGAGAGTCTAGAGAAAGTAAACTCCCTAGTGTCAAAATTTGATTGTTTCAGGTTCACGTTAGAGTCAGGTTGCAGATTTTTCTTCCTAACTGGTTAATTGAGATGTTTAGGAATATTTATGTTGTCGGCTTTTAAAACATTGCATTTTTTTTAAAGGACTATTTAAATATCGGGGCAGTAATGATTGCTTTTGCTTTTTATGTGAATTAAAAAGTTGTCGCCATTGCTTTTCATCTCTTTACTCAATGATTAGGTTATCTAGCTCCCGCGCGCGCACACACACACACACACGCACACACACACACACACACACGGGTGAAAGGGACAACTTTCGTGTGAAAATTCTGGATAGACTAAGACGCAGTTTTGGTCTTTTGCATTATGCTTTCTGTTACGGTTGAGAAGACAGGAAAACTAGTTCAAAGAGGGATAGGAGAGATTTCATTCTGTCTGAGTGGTTAGAAAATTTTTAGGCTGAGCAAACAGCCCAATCAGATGTGTGCAGGGAATAGCTGTTCAACTGAAAAGTGGAATCAGGGCATGATGTGCAATGATGCTTACTAGAGACAAGTAGTGATGCTTACTAGAGACAAGTAGTTACCGAGTAGGAGCCACTGCAGGTGCTGGAGAGCCGCTGAAGACTTTTGGTTTAGATAGCTCTTCCTGATAGTAGCATGTAGGTTAGATGCCAGGGAAATAGAACTCAACAAATCTTAAGGGAGAAATGACAGAGAAATAGGGCTAGAGGAAGAGGCCTGAATGGGCAAATACTTAGGAGCTAGGAACAAAAATGGGTATGGCTATTGGAGGGGGGGAGAGAGAAAGAATATGAATCTAGAATGACTGACCCCAGGTTTCTGCTTGGGGCAAGTCAGTTGATCACAGAGTTAGAGTTTATAGAAACTTTTTTTTTTTGCGGAACCAGGGATTGAACTCAGAAGTTCAGGGATTGAACTTCTCTGAGCCGTTTCCCTGTCCTAGAAACTGTGGATGAGAGTCAATTTCCGGTTTCATATATTTCCTTCTCTTTGTTAAAAACAGAAATCAGTACGTGGTTTTTATGATTGGCAGTGGAGAGAGATATGGGTAGGGCCTGTCAGATTTTGCAGAATTTTCTTTTTTCTGATGAATATCTTACCCTGAGTTATTTTTTTTTTTAATTTTTTGCTGAATGCCACTAATTTTACCACACTAGCTAACCAGAATGGCACAAATGCTTTTTAGTTTTAATTTTTATCTTAAAGTTGGCTTTTATTAGTGCATTTTATTTTTTTATTTTATTTTATTTTTTTTTTGAGACAGGGTCTCACTATGCAGTTCAGGCTGGCCTTAAGCTCACTTTGTAGCTCAGGCTGGTCTCGAACTCACAACAATCCTCCTGCCTCAGCCTCCCGAGTGCTGGGATTACTGGCATGCGCCACCACGCCCGGCTCCTATTAGTGCATTT
>PVKA01055527.1:0-10290 GCA_004027165.1 Ctenomys sociabilis
CAGGAGCAGCTGTGGATGCAGGTGTGGGGGACAGGGCTGGTGTCATGAGCAGCTGGGGATGCAGGTGCAGGGGACAGGGCTGGCATCAGGAGCAGAATGGGACCTCTTTGTTTTTCTAGACAAGGGCACACTGTGTGGTTCAGGCTGGCCTTAAAATCACTGTGTAGCCCAGAATCACCAGGAACTCCCAGCAACCCTCCTGCCTCAGCCTCCAGAGTGCTGGAATGACAGGCTTCCGTGAGCACGTCCACCATGATCATAGTGCCATTTGAAATAGGCTTCAGCAATGCTCCAACTGATCAGGACTGGGGCTGACACATGGACACATGCGGGTTGGCTTAGGGAGTGCAGAGCAGGTCCCCAACCCCACCCCATCCCCGCTGCATCCCACCCCCTGCTGGTTCCAGCGGTTCCCACCCGGGTACTCCTGTGACAAGGAACACATGCTGAGAGTCACCTGCGTTGGACCTGGCTTCTCCCCAAGAGCTCTCTTAGTGGCTGGGCAGAAGGACAGGTCCGCTTGAGTGGCAGCGAGGTGGCAGGAGCCAGAGCCAAGCAACTGGTACCTGGAGCAAGAGGCCACGCCCTGGGCAGTGCAAGGAGAGGCACAGGCTGAACATTCTAGAAACACAAAATAAACCTGATAACATTCACAAGTAAACAAGTCGGGCATGGTGCTGCATGCCTGTAATCCCCACACTCTGAGGAGCTGAGGCAGGAAGATCACAAGCTCTAGCCCAGCCTAGGCAATTTAGCGACTTAGTGAGACTGCCTGAAATTTTTTTAAAAATATTTTTAAAAGGGCTGAGGATGTAATTCAGTGCATAGGCTCTCAAATAAATAAATGGATAGAGTTGAGTGATGGCCTGAGTAGCTGAAGAGGAACTTTATTTTTTTCTTTTGTATGCATTTGGTACAGGGTCTTACTATGCAGCTTGGACTTGTAGCAATCTTCCTGTTTTCAGCCTCCCCAGCGCTGGGATTACAGGCACTCCCAGTCTCAGTGGCCGGTTCAGTGACCCTGGGGGCAGGACCAGCCGGGCATGTGTAGCCAGGGATCGAAACCTGGTCCCTGCGCTTGCCTAAGCAGGTGCTTAGTCCGCTGAGCTTTCTCACTGGCCCTGGGCCTAGAATTTTCATGCCAAACAAGCTCCAGGCCTTCTGAGGCTGGTAGCCCAGGGATCCCGCTTTGAGAACTACTTCACCAAACCAGAGACATCGAGAGCTTGACTTCCAAGCCAGACAGGGAATAATGAAAGGATGAAAGGAGAAAAGGAGCTGTGTACCCACCCTCGTCCCATCCAGAAGAAATGCCATCCCACTGGGCATGCATGTCATGTTAGATCTTCAGGTAGCCACCCTTAAAAAGAAGCAAGCAAGATGAATTTTAATTAATACTGTATTTTATTTAAACCAACGCGCCCCAAATATTGTCATGATGATATGTGATCAGTGCAAAAATGATCAACAAGGCAGTTGACAAATCTTTGTTTCCCTACCCACAGGAAGCCCTCAAAATCCTGTGTCTGTTTGACAGTTCAGACACTGGGCTGATCCCTGCCCTCAGTACCTCCAGCATCTCGCCATCAACTGAGAGATCAGGGATTAGCAGCCTCATTTAACAGATGAGGAAACTGAGATAAGAACACTGAAAATCATTTTCCTGTTACTGTGTCTAGCGAGCAACAGAGCTGGGCACGAGCCCCCATCTCTCCCAATCCCATGCCACCGCTGACCTTCTCTGCCGGGGCCGCCTCTGCAGAAGGGCTGGATGTGGCCCAGGGGACATAGCCTGGACCCTGTGCCCAGGCACACAGCAGCCTCCTTGGCAGTCACGACATGGAAGTCAGTGTTGCTGATGTCCTGTGGGTGTGTGGGTGTGTGCATGTGTACGTGCGTGTTCTAGGCACTTTGGGGTGCACTGCGGGGCCTGCACAGGAGAAGGAGAGCGTCTCCTCTCCGAGTCCCAAGGCCTCTGGTTGCCTGGAAGTGACGGACAGGGTTCCCTCGGGACTCAGCATGACCTCTGATCCCAGCGCTCAGCCTGGCTGTAACGTGACTTATTCCCACTGTCAGGGCTGAGGAGGGGGCGGAAGAGCCAGGCAGAATCACAGCATAGTGCCTGCATTTTAGAAATCGCGTTAATGAATGGCTGTGACCCTCCCTCCGTCCCTCTCTCTTCATGTGTCAATCCAGAGGGGCAGGGCAGCAGGTGCTTGGTCGCTCTCTGTACAGAGCCTAAGAGAACGGTGACACGCAGGAGCCTGGCTTGGCCTCTGGACTTCCTGGAGCCCAGGCTCCGGCGCTAATGGGAGCTGGGAGCCAGACGCCTCCTGCCGGCAGGGGCCAGGGCCTGGGAGCTACAGCGTAACACACACACTCACGCACGCACGCAACCTTATGGCACAGCCCAGCCACCCACAGGAAGTCTAGTTGCTTTGGTTCACTTCTCCGCCCATCCTTCCTCCCGTTTCCCTTTTTCTGACTGTCACCTGGCTCCCGATGGCTTCAGTGGCGGCATCCTCTCCTCCCCAGCCCTGTGCAGCACTGACCACATCCCCGCCCTCAGCTGGCCTGACCAACAGCCCCGCCCACCCCTACGCAGCCCAGGAAGCCCTCCCTGGGCACCAGAGCTGAATGCAGGGCGCAGTGGATCCCAGGAGTGCATAGGACCCACTTCAGCCTCCTTCCACCCCAGCCCTGCTGGCTCCCTGCTGCACATATTCCAGGCTCACAGGTCGCAAAATCTGTAGCAGCGCTGCTCTAGAGAGGGAGCCCCAAGGATTTCGGACAAAGGACACTCAGCCTAGACAGGCCTCGCGGAAGCCTCAAAACAGAGAAAATATCTGCGTGTTCACAGGCACACACATGAGCAGACATGCGCTCACACTTGTACACAGTCCCCCAGCACCTCCTTTCAGGGATAGACTTTTAACATCTCCACATCTAGTACTAAGTACACAGCTACCCACATTAAAATTATACATTTTGAATAAATAAATAAATATATATATATATATATATATTTTACATTTGGGATATTTTGTACTTACTGCTTTTTCCAGGGAAGCGCTTATTCCACTGAGCCATCTCCCCAGCCCCACATTTTCCTTTTTTCACTCAGAAAAAGGGCCAGAGAGATTGCTCAACAGACCAAGTGCCTACTTAGGCAGCCTTAGGGACCGGGGTTCGATCCCCAGCACCACACGCCCCGCCAGCGCAATCCTGGCACGCTGAGCCAACCACCGAGACTGGACTTTGTGGCACACGCCTGTCATCCCAGCGCTGGGGAGGCTGGAAACAGCAGGCTCACTGTGAATCCAAGCTGCATAGCAAGACCCTGTACCAAACACGTAAATGGAAGCCACTGACTGTGGGCCTAGTCTGAGGTCAGAACTCTTCTCCGGCACCAGATTTTTAAACTGCCTGAATTCCAGCTACAAATAGAGCATCAGCTATTCAGACAAGCTCCCGTGGATAACTGCTATTGCTTCCTAGTTCAATTTTTCTGAAATCTTCTTATATAAAACTACACACGACCAGGTGTGGTGGCTCACATCTGCCATCCCAGCACTTGGGAGGTTGAGGCAGGAGGTTCACTGTGAGTTCGATGCCAGCCTGGGCTACATAGTGATATAAACAAAAAAAGCAAAATCAGGCAACAAAACAGACTGCACTTGTACATGTTGGCAATAACAAAGAATAGCAAGAAGAAAGTGGCCTTATTCTCGCCAGCACCCAACCGCAGTAACTAACCATAAACACGTTTACACGCTGTTTTCACTATATGCTCTATCTGTACTGATGGGTATGCGTCTTCTTAGGTCATTATAAGGAGTCATTAGAATTAAATCACTATATAGGGTTTGATCAGGGTTGTTTCTAATCAGGCTTATTTTTAGAACCAGGAATTGAACTGAGGTCCTTGAGTTTGCCAGGCACTATTGCCTTGGCCCTAATCAGGCTTATATTTAACACTTGTCATTTCTCATTGTCTTGTGTCACCCGGGTCTCCCTGAAACCCTGTTTCAGAGTGAGCCTCCCCTCCCCCCCCACTCTCCCCCTCCTCCTCCCCGGGCTGGGTCTGAACTTTGCCAATTCACCGATACCAACACAGCCAAGCTGACCGGGAAGAGGCCGGCAACGATGGAGAAACCTCCACTTTTGTCCCTGCCCGCAAGGGCCATTTCAGGCTTCAGAATTAAGGAGGGGGAGCTGGGTCCCATTTATCCCAATAAATGAATCACCCAGTTGTTCAAAAATTATTTCCACTGCCGAGTGTTCAGTGGTGAAAGATTGGAAAGAACCGCAGTGCCCATCCATGGAAGAAAGGCACCACGAGCCCCCTTGCCGCTCTCTGCGAGCCGGAAGGTGTCCTCCATGGTGTTGGTGACAAAAATGCGTCCCTGCTGGGAACGAGCAGTGAGAGCCTGTGGGGCAGTGTGTTTGCAAGCATGGGTGTTTGGGTCTCCCAAAGAGTATTTAACTGATTGCTATGGCCAGCTGCTTTCTCCAGGGGCCTTCCTTTCAGGAATGAGTTTGTTCTTTTCTTCCGGTGGTGAAGGTTACTTTCGCGATGGGAGAGGGGTGCAGCCTGAAACAACCGGAAGGCAGGGCGATCTGGGGGGAGCCTAGCCTGCACCCCAGTCCCCGCTGAGCAGCCGGAAGCCCCAGCTCCTGCAACCCTTCCCTGCGCTCTTCTGTGTTGCAGACTCGGACAGCCAGTGCAGCCCCACGAGGCACAGCCTCAGCCTGTCGGAGGGCGAGGAACAGATGGACCGGCTGCAGCACGTGGAGCTGGTCAGGACCACGCCCATGTCCCACTGGAAGGCCGGCACCGTCCAGGCCTGGCTGGAGGTAGTCATGGCCATGCCCATGTACGTCAAGGCCTGCGCAGAGAATGTGAAGAGTGGAAAGGTAAGCGGCTACAGCAGGGGCTGGGACACACCCCGCGACCTCCTGCGGGCTCCACCCCCAAGGAGTGGCTTGTCTCCAACTCATCCCACCCCCAGGGAGGAGGGAGAGCAGCCCCAGGGAGGAGGGAGAGCAGTCTTTTTTCTTTTTCTTTTTTTAATTTATTTATTTATTACAGTGTCTCGCTACACATCATGGATTCTTTTTTTTGCGGTGGGGGTAAGCTCAGCCCGCCCTGGGGGAAGGGGCTGGCATGGCATGTGGTGCTGGGGATCGAACCGCGGTCCCTGAGAGCTTGCCTAAGCAGGCACTTTAGACCGCTGAGCTATCTTGCCAGCCTTTTTCTTTTTTCTTTTTTCTTTTTTTTTTTTTTTTTTTGTATTTAGTGCAGGGTCTGCAGGGTTTATGAGGTCTCACTACACAGATCCAACTTGTAGTGATTCTCTTATTTTCAGCTTCCTAAATGCTAGGATTATAGGCGCGCCCCACCACGCCTAGTCTCAATCCCCTTCTCAGCGCGCCCCAAGGACGGGGCCAGCACGGCGGGCCAGGGATCGAACCTCTGGCAGGGAGCAGTCTAGGAGCTGGCTGGTCTGGTTCGGGCCCCAGGGTTCTGCCAAAGCACTGCCACCCTAGCGAGGCACTGAGCTCATCAGAGCCGCCCCTGCTGATGTAAAATGGGACGACCTTGCCGGGCTGCATCCCAATTCCTGCCATCCCAGCTCTCTGGGAAACTGAGGCAGGAGGACTGCAAGTGTCCTCCCTCCCGGAGCAGGTGTTGCTGAGCCTGAGTGACGAGGACCTGGAGCTGGGCCTGGGTGTGTGCAGCTCCCTGCACCGGCGCAAGCTCCGCCTGGCCATTGAGGATTACCGAGATGCAGAAGCGGGCAGGAGGTGAGCCACGGGGCGGCACCACCTCAGAGCAGGGGAAAGCCAGGGAAGGTTACTGGGCCCTCTCATCCCACAGATGGGTGAAGGGGACAGTGGGGCACCAGGGCCTCATAGGACACGTGGGCATGCCCCATATGCGTGTGACACCCCCAACCCTGGGCAGAAGTGGGGGTGGGAGCTAGGTGCTATGTCCCAGAACTTCTCCACCTCTGTGGCCAGCAGGCCAGGCAGGGTCCTATGCTAACTATATCCACCTGTCACTGCAACTCTTGCCATCCTAGCATGGGGAAAGATGCCTTCTGAGGAGGGAGGGGACAGGGCAGCTCAAAGGGCAGGGATGGGCCTACTGAACTTGAGGTTTCGAGAGTCTGGAGGGCCAGGGCTTCACTCAGCAGCTGGAGGGGGGTGTCGGGAGGCCCCTCCCCGGTGTCTGTGCCCCAGGAGGTCACTTTGCCTGCAGGGCTCATCTTTCTTGTGCCACCTTCTTCCTCCTGACACCCCACCGAACCTCACTCCCCAAGCAGCTCAGAGAAGAGGGACAGAGCCCCGCCTACCCATCCACAGCCGGCAAGGGAGAGCCCCAGCTTTGTAAAGCTGACAATTTCTGATTTCAATAATTATCTCCTTCGCCGGCTTCCCATCATTTTTGTGCAGTTAATTAATCGAACCTGCTGGTGTGTGCGATTATTTGCCGAAGCAGCTTCGTGGATTAAAGAAAGAAGGGGCTGGGGATGGAGAATCAGGCTGGTCTGGAAGCAGGGAAAATCAAAGCCGTGCATGACCAGGAGAGGGGACACTGACATGACTCCGAGGTGGCTGGCGGCACTGAGACGGCACCCAATTGGGAAGCTGGGTAGCAACTCCAGGAAAGAAGCCAGGTGCCATCAGCAGGTCAGGGCGCTGGTCAGTCCTGCCAGGGGATGAGACAGAGGCTGGGGGTGCTGCAGACCCAGGAGGCACCCCCTTGTGTTTCCCTGTTAGGATCCCACAGCATCCACCCCACCCCACCTCCTGGTCAGCCCACCCCTCCCCCAAGCCCTCACTATCCTGTGCCCCAGGCAAAAAATTCTCCCTGCCCCTCCCCCACACTGGGGGGGGCTTGTGTTCTGCTCTGTGGTCTTCAGCTTCCACTCTCAAAAAATGCAGGGAGATAGCTCAGTAGAATAAGTGCTTGCCTGGTAAGCGCAAGGGCCTGAGTTCAGTACCCGGTTCTGCCAAAAAAAATGCAGAGAGCTTTGATGGCTGCCTGAGGTCCCTTGGAACACAGGTGTCTTAGTCTGCTTCAGCTGCTATAACAAAACACCACCAACCCAGAGCTCAAGCAATGGACATTTATTTCTCGTTCCTGGGTTGTAAGTCTGAGACCAGAAACCAGCATGATCAGAATCGGGTTCCCTTTCCTCCCTGCCATCCCCTCACCTGGGGGAGAAAGGAAACGAGCAATCGCCCACTCTCGCGACCTTGACTAACTCTGACCCTTCCTGAGGACCCAGCCATCAAACAGAATCCCCCCGAGGGCCAGAATTTGAGCCATGGAATCTGGGGGCAAACTTATGACCACAGGGGTAGCTGATCTGAGAACCCCTGGAAACCAGTGCCCAGAAGGGGTGGACTCATCCCAGGGACAGTGAAGCCTGACACCAGACGCCCCACGGTTCCTGGGGAGTGATGTTATGTTGGGTTTTCTGTTTCATGTGGCAATTGTGTGGTCTCTAATTTGCCGTGAGACCTAACCTTCCCTGGGACTCAGTTTTCCCATCTGCGAAGGGAGCTAATCAGGAGAGTGGCTTGGAAATTTTGAAGACCATAATGTCTTTGAGAACCCAATAAAAGCTTGTGAGTTTCTCCAGAAGCCCACAAGAGCTCAGACATTTGCCTTATAAGACCGTCAGACCCACGGGAGAAGCCTTCCAGAAGCCCTGGGCTCCAAGGGTAGGAACCCAAGTGAGGTCTCTCTGAGAACATTTCCAGCTCTGACATCCACATGCCCATTGGGGAATGCTGCCCACTCTGGACTGGGTTCCCCTGCCTACAAATAATGAGCAGCAAGCCATCGACCCCTTGCTGCCC
Organism: Ctenomys sociabilis; assembly: GCA_004027165.1. Classification (NCBI taxonomy): domain Eukaryota; kingdom Metazoa; phylum Chordata; class Mammalia; order Rodentia; family Ctenomyidae; genus Ctenomys; species Ctenomys sociabilis. The sequence continues at coordinate 7,876 of PVKA01055527.1, forward strand.
CCTCAACATCATGGCCATTTCGCCCCACAGCCTCAGGGCTGGACTGCTGTTCCTGCTCTGCCTTCCTGATGGAAAATGAAGTGCCAGGACTCACTCAGGCCTGCTGGCAAGCCTCTGACTCTGGTGCATCCCAGACCCCAAGTCAAGGATTTTACAACCTTGATCTTCAGCCTCCCCATTTTACAGATAGGGAAACTGAGGCCCATAAGTGCAAGGTCATGAGCTCAGGGTGACCAACCCAATGGGCCAGTGTCCCCAATGGAATCTATACCTTGTCAGACTTCAAGGTGGAATCTGACCTCAATTTGGGGTGGAGGCTATGACAAATTTTATAAAGTATTTGAGTCACTTTCCAGGCTGCACGATTGAGTCAACGCTGCCATAGGCCCTTGCTACAGTGTAAATCAACAGCTGGGAAGGCACTGAGGAGCAGAGGCCCCTGGGCACAGCTTTAATGACAAGAGGACTGTGGTGGAGGGAAGGTGTGCATTCACTGTGGGCACACGGGTGGGCACTGCTGACCATAGCGGCCTTTCTCGAGGTCAACAAGGCCCCACCTGAGCCTGACACCTGGTCTCTTGCCTCAGAATGTAGAGGGGCCCAATCTGGCCTCCATCACAGGCAGTCTGGGAAGGCAGCAGACCAGCTGGGCAGCAGCTAACCCGGATGTGGCAGGTGCAGAGATGAGGAGTCTTGGGTGGACGTGGATCCCACAGACTTCCCAGAGCTCAGGTGGCCCAGCAGGTCAGGGGACACGTGACAAGGGTACCCTGGGGCTGTGGGAAGGCTCAGGCAGAGGCGAGGGAAGCCAGCCATGTGCGCAGCACTGTCACCCACAGCAGTGACCACTGCCCCTGTCCCCTAGGGTGGGACAAGTGAAAATAAACCAGGGGCAAGTCCATTCACCTTTAAAACCCAATGTGTGCCAGGCATGGCTGGCAAATGATGTGAGTTGGAGACCAGCCTGGGGTACACAGTGAGTTCAAGGCCAGCCTGAGCTACAGAGCGAGGCCTGTCTCAAAGAAAACAAACAGCAAAAAAGGTAACATTGTGGCTCAGTGCTTTAAGGGAAACACTGAGGGTCTTGAACAGCAGGACTGGGGTGCAGGCAGCTTTTGAAAGGGAGAATGGATCGAAGTTAGAGAGAGAGGTGGAGAGAGCTACAGCAGGGCTGTAAGGAGCCAGGTCCCAGGAGAGGCAGAGGCAAGGGGCTCAGTGTGCCCCAGAGTCGCTGCCCCCCACCAGTGCAGCGTAAGGGGGGTCGCTGGTGAGGGCTTTGTGGGCAGCCTCCAGGGGGCCACTCAGAGGACTTTAGATTTGACTGCCATGCAGGGAGTGAAGAGATCTGCCTGGTGGGTTTACTTCATTTTTACTTCTTTTTTTGTTTGTTTGAGACAAAACCAACATGCTCACAGTGAATGAGCACCTGCCCTCCGCCGCAGTCCTCTTGCCACTAAAGCTGTGCATAGGGTCTTGCGATGCAGCTTGGGTTGACCTTGAACTCACTTTGTAGCCCAGGCTGGTCTCAAACTTGCAGGGATGCTCCTACCTCGGCCTCCCAAACGCTGGGATTACAGGCATGCATGGCTGGCCCAAATTAGATTGCTAATGCAATGCAAGTCCACCAGGGCCAGCGCTGATTGACGATTTTAAAGCCCCTGTGGGAAAGGAGAGACGGGGGTGGAGACCGCTGACCCACGGTGGACCACTGCGGGCTGGGGCGGAGGCAGGGGCCAGGGATTGGACACTGAGGTTGGTTAGAAGCTGGGAGAGGTAAGGGCCCCAGCGAAGGTGTGAACTCAGAGGACAGGGGACATGGGGACGGGGACGGGTACAGGCGCATGGGGTCCTCACAAATGCAGCCCAGAGCCCAGCAGCTGGGAATGCTCAGAGAGAAGGGCGCGTAAGAGAAGACGGGCCTCGTTAGGGCAGCATCGACGCTCGGGGCTCGGGAGACGTCCAGTGAGCATCAGTGTGGTGAAGCGGGGGACAGCGGGGGAGAGAGGGACAGTGCTTATTTGGGAGTGTCCAAGTCATTTCTCAGAGCCCCTCTGCAGTTTGGGCGCGGTGAGCCTCATTCCTTCTGCAAGGCTTCCCCCGTGTGGCCAGCGGAGGAATGACAGCCGAGGCCGCCCTGGGTCAGGGGCATTTCTTGTGTCCCTACTATGTGCATGCCCGTGGTAGTCTGGGCAGTGGCAGTGAGGTGGCAAGAGGGGACCGAGAATGAGCAACGCGTGGATTTTTATCCTGACCACCATGTGTGTACTGCTAGGACCTCCTCGTTTGCGGAGGGACTGGAGACCCAGCGCTTTCCTCGGGGAGGGCTTCGGGGCTGCGATTCTGTGGGTCTCAGGGCTGCGATTCTGTGGGTCTCTGTGCCTCCCTGGCACAGTGAGGGGTGGGCTGGGGCATGGG
>PVKA01055528.1:0-10305 GCA_004027165.1 Ctenomys sociabilis
ATAATCGATTAAAAGCTATGCATAATGTAAATAAATTTATAATTAGTTAGCTTGGTCATCCATATTCTATTATTAATTGTCTGATTGTACACTACTCTGTTTTCTTGTTTATATTTTCCTGCTTTTGTGACTATTTAAAATAATATATTCTAGTACTCAATTTGTATTTATCTATTTAATTTTCCTTAAGTATCTTGTTTAGTGTGTGTGTGTGTGTGTGTGTGTGTGTGTGTGTGTGTTTAGGGAAGGGTCAATAGGGTGTTCAGGGTTTCATTACTCGATTAGATTCCTGGTGATCCTCCTATTTACAGTCTCCCAAAACCTGGAATTATAGGCACGCTCCACACGCCCAGTCTCAATTGCTGTCTCAGCATACTCCAGGGCCAGGGGGCGCAGCATGGCAGGCCAGGGGATTGAAACCCTAGCCCCTGTACCTGCTTGCAGGAGCTTTAATCTGCTGAGCTATTTGGCCAACCCTCTTGTACAATTCTTATACATTGCTCTAGTGCATAGAATTACCCTTATTTTGCTTTCTAATTGTAGTTAATATTTTGCTTTACATAAAATATACTTGTGCAGGCCTACTGCTTCTCTGTGGTCTTCCCGTGGTTCTGTGGTTGTGATACAAGTCACATCTTTGCACCGTTCTGTGTGATGCTGCTGCACCCTTGGGAAGGCATTCTTCACTTTATCTAGCACCTTTCCATTTTGCTATCTTTTGTGGTGGTTGAAAATTGTCTTTTGGCCTAGGAGAAAATTTGCCCAACATGACAAATTCACACTGCAGCAGTTGTAGAGGGGAAAGGTGAACAGACACTTGGTTAAGAATGTGCACAGCCTTTCTGAGGCACCTCGTGCAATTGCAATTCAATTGCAATGGATAGGCCCCAAAATCCCATGACTCACCCAGCCCTCAGGTTCTGAAATTCCTCCTCCTGCACAGAGTGCAGTTTCATACCATTGCTGCATAAAATTACTCATGATCCCACTGCTTCAGAAACACTTGGGGCTTCCAGAGTCCTGAAGCTCCTATACTCCCAGAATTTAACCAAAGTCAAAGACATATGGTTATTCACGAAGGCAAACTTTTTGATTGGCATTGGCCAATGTATTTATTTGTATTGCCAGAAAAAATACACCTTGGAATCATTAAATCATTGTTAGGAATATCTGTGAGGATTCACAGTCTTTTCAGAGAAGGATTTTTCTTTTCTTTTTATTTGGGGAGGTGCTGGCTCAGGCTGCATTAAGGGCAGGTGTGATAAGGCATGTGGAGCTGGGGATCGAATCGAGATATTCTGAGCCTGACTGTGTTTGGATAAGCAGGCACTTAAACAACTGAGCTAACCAGCAGGCCCCACACAGTCTTTTCAGAAAGAAATGTATCATGGATAATTTTATTAGATGTCTCCATTCAAAATATTTGGCATTTAAAGGAGGATTCCTTTACAATTATGAAGTGATCATATCAAAGTTTTAAGCACTATTTTTGTGCTCCCAAAGCATTGGCCATTGCCCCTCTCTTTCACACATGCGAGGCATGCTGGGAACACCAAGAGCAAGAGTCCAGTCCTGCAGCCGAATCCTGCCCGTCCTTTGCTCCTGACCCTAGTCTCTGCAGAAGCTGCTCACTACACTGTAGTTACATAGACCACGAAACCTAAACTATTTACTGCCTGGCTCTGTACAGAAAACCTGTGCTGACCCCTGACCACTCTTATCCCTCTCTCATGCTTAGTGATTGATGTATTACCTTTACAGAGATAGGCACCTCTCCTGCGGCTGGTACTCAGTGTGATCATTCTACTTTGTTCATTGATCCCTGCCCAGCTCTTGAAACCACTACACTGGGGACTTTGAAGTGCCATATTTATGACCATCATCTCCAGCAACAGCTATTGCACATAGTAACCAGGAACGCTGTTTGTGGCCCCTCCAAATCACTTACCTGACAAAGGCCAGCTCTGTTTACTCTTCCCTGAATGTGCATGGCTACACTAAATTCCACGAACAATTATTCACATCTCATATTTTGTAATACAATTGAGTATTAACAGAAAACTGTGCTGACTAGAGGCATATCTCAGTAGTAGGGCACTTGTTTAGCAAGTGCAAAACCTTGGGTCAAATTTCTAGCTCTACAAACATCAACTTAACCCACAAAACAACAATAGCCACAGCAAACCGTGCTGTTGTTATGTAACTCTTCAAAGTACTGAAAGAACAGTAATAGTATTTCAAGCTTGCAATATACCTATGTATGCATTTAGTACAGTGTCTAAAGGGTCTCCCTATACAGATTGGACTCATAGTGATTCTCCTGTTTTCAGCCTTCCAACAGCTGAGACTGAAGGTGCATGACACCAAGCCCAGGCTGTTTTTGTCTCAGTACACCCCAGGGGCAGGACCAGCATGTCACGCGAGGGATCAAATCCTAGCCCCTGCACTCTGCCTAAGCAGGCACTTTAGTCTGTTGAGCTACCTGGCCAACCCTTATATTTTGTTTGGTTCATTGGGTTTTTCACTGTATTAGACTAATTATTGCTGTTTTGCTCCAGAGAAGATTTTTGTTTCCGTTTCATAATCTCCTTCTTCCACGTTAGAATGCACTTCTTCAGAGAGACCCACTTGCCTGTTCCATGAATAAATTTATGCCAGTAGATCCTCCTTCCCATCCTTACAAGATCTGTCTGGACATGGCTATGCTTACCCAGGCCTACTCCGAGTTCAAGCTGTGAGTCCATTTACCATAAACCTACATTTAATTCTTAGCAGAGTTCTAGAGGAAGGTAGAGTTCTTGCCATGCATGCAGGGAAGTGGATAAATATGGAGTCTACATAAACCTCCCATCTTCAACTATGTGAGCCATGTGAAAACCAAATTACTAACTGGTGCTCTTATTACCAAACCATGGTGCCAAAATCTGGAATAAATAATAATGCATCTATTTTTGTAATTTTGTATTTTAGGGAAGGGTCTACAGGGTGTTGAAGGACTCACTACTAGATCGGACTTGTAGTGATTCTCCTGCTTACAGCCTCCAAAGAACTGGGACTACAGATGTGCACCACCATGTCCAGTCTCAATTGCCATCTCAGAGTGCCCCAGGGGCAAGGCCGGCACAGCAGTCCTGGGGATCAAGTCCCCAGCCCCTGTGCCTGCTTGCGAGTGCTTTAATCTGCTAAGCTATTTGGCCGGCCCCTTATTGCATCTATTTTTATACTTAATCATTTCTCCTGTACTTAAATTTTAAACTCAGTGGAGAAAAATAGCTAAGTTGCTTCAAAAGAAAGAAACATCAGAAAAGGACAGTTGTGGAACTAGAACAGAAGCAATTCTGTAATTTACCTTTCATGACTTAGCATGTTAATTGGGTGATTTATGTGAAAGAGCTTTGTAGTCTGATGCACCATCTGCCTAGAGATCTTTCCTTGCCCTGAAGTCTTCCAGAGTTGAAGTCCCAAGGGCTTGGCTTTGCAGCATAGCCTCCTCTAAATAAATGCACCAGTCGATTCCTATTCCAGTAGACACCAGGACACAAAATGCCAGTCATTTAGACACCTGAAGCGGGCAGGAGAGAATACAATGTACCCTGACAGGATTGGGTCCTGCTTGACCCAAGGTAGGGTGACATGAGATGTCAGAGCATTCGTGCTTAGCTTGCTGCTCTGGGGAGCTGCTAATTCTTTGGGGAGGCAGAGTTCTACGACCTAACTGTATTGCACTAAAGCTGTTCTAGAAGGCTTTTAGAGGGCAAAAGCACGTCTACTAGACAAATGTGGTTAGTTTTCTTGACAAAAGAACATTTGAGGTTTGTGTGCATTGATGTATTGTAATTCATACTGGAAATATTCAGCCCATGTATAGGATTTTCTCCAGTACATGGAGAAAATCATGGGCTAAATACTTAAAGCACAAACAATGTGTGCTTTAAACTCCATGGGCCACCATCAGAGACGCCCACACCTGGAGGTTTAGACAGTGCCTGTCTTTCATGCATCTGGATACAGAGGCCAGAATCAGAGGACACAGAGCTGCACCCCTGACTCTTTTCGCCAGCCCTTCCCATACCTCTCCCAGCCAGGAGCCTCCGGGTATTGCTGGGCTCCTGCATGTGGGTCCTGTTTCCTTCTTTGTGTCTCTGGCTGAGCCCCAGCATTGGAGGCTGTGTCCCATCTTCTGGGTCTCATCAGGACCCTTGTGACTCTGGACCCAACAGTTATTCCCAAACAAACTCCTCTTGAGACCCTGCACTGACTGGTGGGTATCAATCCTTTGTTCTTCTTGAATAAACTCATATGTTCCAGACAGTGGCATCTTCTGACAGGGTTCATTTAGTAAGTTTCTGCCAAGCTGGTTTTTCTGCTGAGCTGATTTTTCACTTGCTAAGCCAGTGGTTGAAGATGCATGTTGTGTACTGGATGCACAGGCATGGAAACATCACCGGACAGTGGGTTGGCAGAGTGCGGAGGCTTTCTTGATGATGATAATGAAAAGCCAGTGTCCTAAATACTTGGCCTTTTTAGGCATCTCATTTTCAGTTAGAAATTGTTATAGAGATAATAAAGATAATAGATTAACCTGCTTGCTAGCCAGTACCTCACACAGATTTTCCTTTGTAATCTTTTGTTTGTAAACCTTTTTATCTATATTTGATTTTAATGTCTCATTTTGACTGGACCTAGAAGCATACACCTAAGCTACTCAGTAGGCTGAGGCAGGAGAATGACAGGCTCTAGACCAACATGAGCAATTTAATGAGGTCTCTCTCTCTCTCTCTCTCTCTCTCTCTCTCTCTCTCTGTCTCTCTCTCACACACTCTGTCTCTGTCTCTCTGTTTCTCTCTGTCTCTCTGTTTCTCTCTCTCTCTCTCTCTCTCTCTCTCTCTCTCTCTCTCTCTCTCTCTCTCTCTCTCTCTGTCTGTCTCCCTCTTTTGGCAGAACCAGGGATTGAACTTGGGCTCTTATGCTTGCCAGGGAAGCGTTGATTCTACCGAGCCATCTCCTTGGCCTCTGAGATCCTATCTCAAAGTAAAAATTAAATCAAAAAGAGCTTTGGGGGATGTAGCTCAGAGGTTGACTACCCTTAAGTTTAATTTAAGTAATAAGAAAATCTTATTTTGAAATTATCTTGAAACATGAAGCCATGCCAGGAGCAGATAAAATAGTACACGTATTTTCAGTCTCAAACTTACAATGAAAACATGGGATGTCTTCCACTTAAAATAAGTGCATTTCTTCACATGAAATGGAAGATCTGGACAAAAGCAAGCTGAGAAATCAGACGTAGGGAGGCAGCAACTTTTCCAAACAGGTTGAATTCTGTAGACATCATGATCAGTTTCCTTTGCCACACTCCTGGCAGTCACAAAGAGCTTCAAGAAAACGCATGGAATCCAGGCAGACATTTTATTTATTTATTTTTTATGCTTCACAAAGAAAATAGCTCTGATGTGACTTATCCCAGTTTTGTTTGTGTTTCTGAAGCCATTTTCTGTCTCTACAACTCTACTTGCTACTTTTATTCTATTTTTTGGAATGAAGTAATTCCTGATGATAGAATTGAAATGAAGAGCTTTAGAATGTTGTAATTTTGTTTTGGATAAAAGTAAGCTCTTCATTTAGATGTGCTCTATATGCCGATCTTGGAATTCTGTCTCAACTGAAGAGAAAGCTGAGCGCATGTGTGATCTAGCCCGGTGCTAACTGTAGGGCAAAATCCTTCTACTGACCTGGACACTGCAACCCAGAGGAAAGACACACTGACACAGGAACTGCAGGCTGAATCTCCACGTGGGCTACAGACTCAGAAGTGGGACTTTCAGGGGGAATGTTGGCTGTTCAGGAAATGATGGGCACCTTGCATTTGGAAAATATAGAGTACATAGATGTGATTAAGGAATCATTTAATACTTAGTTATTCTTCAGGACTCAGTCTAACTAGATAGAGATCCTGACCCCAGGAGGTCAAGCAGCCAGCTTGCCGAGGGCATGGTAGCCACAGAGAGCGGCCCCTCAAGGGGCCCTGACCCAGGGCACCGGGAGCTCGGTGCTGAAAGCCTTGTCCTCTTCTCCACTCTCACATCCACCTGTGTCACAATTCTTAGCTGATCACACTACCAGTCAGAAATGAAACCAGGAATGACTTCTTTATATCAGAACCTCGTTAAATCTAAATGAGGAGGTCTCCCACATGAACAGCTAATATCACTGTCTGAAGCCAGAGAACGAAACCTATGAATTTTATGTCACATACATGCTAAGTACACACAGAAATAGCTCTGATCCCTGTGCAAACTTTGTACATTTTGCCCCGATTATTGTTTTCTAAGCTCATCCTTTATGCAGGATAATAAAGACCAAAACTGGGCCTTTACCAGGTTCTTACACTTTGACATATTATAAAACTAACTTTCAGTATAAAATATTTACTGAAAAAAGAAAAAATACTACAAGATACCTTTATTATGTTACTAAGCTTGTTCTACTCTTTACACATATGTCTCATCTGTCTCAAGAATTTCTTTCCTCTGTTTCTTACCTGTGTACAATGTATTTGCATTATAAAATATTTTATTTCTTTCTGTCTTCGTTTGTTTTATCTTGTTTTGTTTCTGCCATGCTGGAATTTATGTTTTCAGACTCAGAAAAGAAAATGTCTTCAAATTCTTGCAGCACTTGTTTCCTCATGCCTCCTGCTTCTATTGTGAGCCAATACATTAGTGTTTGTATTTATTACTAGTTCTAAGGGTTGACGGTATCATTTTTAGTACCATAAGCACCATAATATTCTTCCCAGGGAAAACACAAACTTAGGGAAAGTGCGTAGAGTTCTGGGTAGACATAATCTCCCTCTTCCACGCTACTGTGCATCTTTTTTTAAAAATTAGTTTATACTACTTTATTTAAAATAAATCAAAAAGTAATTAGTGTTTTTATTTTTTTATAAAATACCTTTTCAGAGTTGCTTCACAGGTGCTACAAAAATAAATATAAAACAAATATACATGTTTTATGTTATTTAAAACATAAATACACATTATTTACATGTCAAAAATTCCCAAACCACAGCATGTTTTATCCATGATTGTCAGTGTCTGAAAAGGAAAATAGTAAAAACACAAACACACCAAACACCATTTATGTTTGCTTAGAAAAAAGTTCAGTACATATACATGAACAGATTAAATTGCAGGTATACACCCTAAGAGCACAGTTAGGCATCGTGCTTTACTTTATGATCACTGCATTTGGTAAGTGACTCAAATTTCATTCAACTTCTCAGCACATATCCTTTATGGTACAGATTTAAATGTGTCTTAATAGAAAGGCTTTCTGAAGAAGTTATGTTAAATTTAAAAAGTCACTTTATTTGAAAGCCAGCCAAAAAGCTATTTATGAAATGCAGATTATCAAAAATGAGTTTTAATCAAAGAAAAGTAGGAGTTGGATTAGAAAACATTGCAAGGATAGAATGAAGACACTGTTATTTCTGTTTGATGTATTCTGGTAACTTATCATGTTCTCCATACCTACTTGTCTGACCGTTTGGTGATGTGTAATTGACAGAAGATACTCCTGCGTGGGCCACCAGCTGTGACCCATCATTAAACTGAACCCACACATTAAACTGAACCTCCACTAGTTAACTGTGTAGCCCAACCAACATTTTTCACAAAAACAGATTTTAAGAGTTGCGCTGATATAGGAAGCCAATCTTTCGGACTGCTGGAAGGGATGTTTGTTCTTGAAGCTATAGCGGTATGACCAAGTCCTTCAGGTGTAACTACAGAAGAATTAAGTACTGGGGCCTGTGTTGGAGAGGCAGCACTGCTCAAAGATGGTTCATCTTTAATGGAGCAGTTGGAATCCACAGATGGTAAAGCCTTAGGTGAGTTAGTACAACCAGGTTTCCTTCCTACAATTATGGGGGAAAAGGGTGCACTTCTACTTTTCTTTTCCTCTTCTGAAATTATAAATTCCAGTGCTAAACAAATACAATGACCCTCATTAGCATGGTCGATATATATTTTTACTCCCTCTTTCAGGCCATTAACTTCATTTTCATGTTTTAAATTGTAAGATTTCCCAGTCTTTTCAATCACTTGAATAAAATCTTGTTTTGTGTATCTTTGCTCCATCATAAAACCAAACCTCAAAATCAGCATCAGGAGATTTCTCCATCAAAATACATTTAGCATATCTTGTAAAATAGGTGATTTTGGGAGATTCAGATCTTATGAGCTGTACAAATCTACAAGCATACTGGTATTTTTTCCAGTATTTTTCTGGTAAGTTGTCAAAACTGTACCTAGTGATGTTGCTGGTAGGTGAAGGTGGCTGATCAGTAAGAGGAAAGCCTCTTCCATCATTTGGATAATAAACAGTAATCATTTTCCCATCACTAGATATTTGAAGAACTTCTTTCACATATTCTTGGGATGCATGCTCCTTTAGAAGCTTGACACATACCTCCTCTGAATCAAGTATGCTCACCACCGCGTTTTTGGTTTTCTGTCTGCTTGGTTTTAACCTGTGAGCAACCAAAGGAGGTGTAATTCTGCATAAAGAATGTGTCTGATGACCAAATGTTGGCCCCATACCCCTAGTCCTGCTTTGTTCAGAAAGAAGATCTAAACCAAAAACAGGCTCTTGTTGAATTATCTCAGGTTTACTGCGAAGTCCAGTCATATATTTCATGGTATTCGGCTGTTTTACAAAATGTGCATTCTCAGAAGCATCGGAACCTTTTCTGGCTCTTGTACCAGCCCAGGCATTTCTTGCGCCCTGCAAATCTGGAGGGCCCTGGAAGTCTCCATTGGGTAACGCTGTTGTGCTCAGTAGTCTCTCTTAAATGAGCATTCAGTTGCAGATTTCCAAACCATTGCTGTACCATTTCAGTCTGAGGTATTTGGTCAGAAAACGGAGATTTTCCTGAACAGAGGTGATTGGAAAGTGCTTGATGGTGATCCAGTCTTTCACCAGATCCAGAACCACTGGATGCTTTCTCTTTAAAGACGTGGAAAACATTGTCATTATCTTCATTTTCTTCCACTCCTGATCTTTTGGAACTTGAGGGCATTTCTGCTGAGTGACATCAGTCCATCATCCATGGTTTTGCTCGAGACTGACTATTGGAACTACTTGACCTTTCAGAGGAATGGGCTCACCCAAGGTATCGAGAATGAGGCCTTTCTTCTGCACTTTGGATTACTCTTCCCCTTCTGGTTTCTTCTTCATTTGCCCACTGACTACAAAAACAGCTTCCATCTCCTGAAGAAAAGTCACTTGAATTTTTATTCCTTGGAAATACAGTCATTTTATTTAGAAGTCGTTGACCAATTAAAACTCTCCTTCTGTCAAATAAACCTATACTGCTATTGGAAGAAGTGGTAAGTGCTGTTGAAATTGTGGCATGCCCACTATCTATTGAGGCTTCCACGTTGCCTAAATATCTTTTGCAGAGGCATTTCGAAACATAAAAGGGTGGTCCAATATTGAAAACAAACTTAAACGATCTGCTGGACTTCTACAAATTAACTGGTGAATAAGGTCCTTGGCCTTTCTTGGCAAAAAAGCTGGCATTTCATAATCTGCCAATACTACTTTATTTAATGTGTTCGTGACTGTGTCAGTGTCAAAAGGTGGTCTCCCAACAAGTAACGTATAAAACATACAGCCCAAGGACCAAACGTGTGATTCAAGTCCATGAGCGCTTTGAGTTGCAGTTTCTGGTGAAATGTAATTAGGAGTTCCACATAATGTATAGTGCTTTTCATGTGGCATTTGCAACTGAGTTGCCAGCCCAAAATCAGCAGTCTTGATATTCGTATTATGAGTAAGAGATTAGAAAGTGTGAGGTCCTGGTGTAATATACCATGGGAATGAAGATACAATAATCCTGTGATGATCTGGTGCATGAAATGTCGAGCTTCATTTTCTGAGAAAGGTTTCATTCTATTCTTTAGATACCTGTTCATTTCTCCATTATGACACATTTCTAAAACCAGGTAGACATAATTGTTATCTTCAAAATAGTTATAAAGCTCTAAGATTGATGGGTGCTTCAACTGGCAATGTATTTTCACCTCACTTTGGGCTCTCTATACCATTCCAGCTTTGTACATGGCTTTTATATCTATCATTTTTATTGCAACTTCCAAACCAGTGTGAATGGACTGAGCTCTGTAGACACCAGCAAACGATCCCTTACCCAGCAGATTTCCAACTTTAAAATCCTCGATCTTCTCGCAGATGCAGTCACCATGTCTCCAGGCCCGGCTGGGGCTCCGGGGCAGAGCCCTC
>PVKA01055529.1:0-10289 GCA_004027165.1 Ctenomys sociabilis
AAAAAAAAAAAAAAAAAAAAAAAAAAAAAAAAAAAAAAAAAAAAAAAAAAAAAGCAAAGGGCTCCAAAGGCCCAAGGCTAAACACAGAAAGAATATGGCGCAGCCAGGCACCAGCACTGGCATGTGCAGTATGCGCCAGACTCAGTCCCCAGGGTGGCAGTATTCAGATGTACAGCTGTGGGGAGCAATATATCCCGAGGTGCTGACCTCACCCATTGCACAGGAATAGCAGAGACAGGTCAGTGTCTGTAAAGGGCACATCTGGTCCCTTCCATGCTCCCTCTGCTACCTGGCCATGAGGATGTGGCTGGTCCATTCCGCTACACGCTCCCTGCCAGTTACATTCTGCCTCAGCACAGGTACAGGAACAGCTCTGACATCATGAGTCAAAGTACCTTTCCATCTTAAGTTGGCTTTCTCAGGCATTTTGTCACAGCAACAGTAAAAAGCTGACACAACAGGCACTAAGATAGTTAACTAAAATGACAAGGTGTGAGTGCACAAGAAGAGTCTTCGTATTTTATGTTCCACCCATATGCTGGGGTGGAACAAGGCACAGGGGCTTGGGGAGGCTGAGCACAGGCAGCCAACTGAGGCGGGGGCTGCCAGGGGCTTGGGGCTGCTGACGGCTGCTATGCAGATGTCTGCACAGATGTGCAGTTAGATGCTTTGCTCTTATCCTGTCTAGGTCCTTGCCAGAGTATACATAGTCTAGCCCTAACTCGAATGATTTTTCTCACCTGGATTTGATTTCCAAAACTGTAGATATTTCTTGTTTGGAAGCCTGCAGTTGGCATAAAAGCTTAACAATATAATTACAATGTTCTGGGTCAAACATCATCCCAGCTTCAACAAGCTGCAGAAGAGAAAAAAGTAGTTAGTATGAAATTGCAGAAGAACTGAGAAGCCAGTGTATGTGAACAACCAATACTGATGCAAGAGCCAATTCAGGTTGATGGGCAAATGAAACTCATTCTTAAAATTCCGAGCATATTTTCTTTGATTTTTGACAACTAAAAATACATCTTAAGAACTTAAAGTAAAGATGACTTCTGAACGTTCTGAAGCCTGCACGTCTACTCACTACTTGTACCTTCTTGGTGGCAGGTGCCTGTGCAATGCGGCCTGGCTGTGACCCTCCCTAGAAGCTTTCCTTTAATGCTTCACTGGGGCTGTGGCCAGAGAAACTCACTGATAGCCCAGGTAAAACTTGCTGCCCACATATAATAAGTACATATATCACTTTTAAAAAAATCAATTTGAAAGTTTTCCTTAGTTACATTTTCCTTAGTTCATTTCCTCTCTTCTTTGTGGACCTTAGCTCTCCTGGCAAGAGCTAACAGATTCTGCCCTGGAAACAGACCAAGGAAGGGCAGGCCTCCTCCGGCAGCTCTCTGGGGCACAATGCTACCTCAGGAAGGCAGGAATGTGCAGGCTGCAGGCTGGCAGTCTTATTATAGCTCTGCCCTAGGCTACTATGAGCAGGGTGGGCACAGAATGACATTGCCAAGATTAGAGGATTATGACAAACTTGGCTGAGAGCTGTGTGAAATTCTGTGAGGAACATTTTTGCTAAGAATCTTCTATGGTTCTATTCTGATTTTTGGAAATTCCCTATTTGGAAATTATTTAAATATGGATGAATTTTGTCTTACCCTTTCAGTCTCGATTTGAAAGGAGTACTAGGAAATGAGAATTTGGGTAGGACAGCAAAATAATAGCTAGGGAGATTTAAAAGAATCCATCTATCCTCAGAAATAAAACAACCCTGTGTAAGAAGCTGTACATTTTATATTAGAACTATCTTTAGGGGAGAAGTACTGGGGATTGAAGCAAGGGCCTTCACACTGATGCATCCCCAGTCCTTTTTTTATTTTGAGGCAGGGTCTCACTGAGCTGCCAAGTTGCCCAGTCTAGGCTTGAACTCAAGATCCTCCTGCTTCAGTTTCCCGCACTGCTAGGATTACATGCATGTGCTACCATACCTAGACAGTTGTTAGAACTTCTGACAAATATTTTGAGGCAGAATTTAGTTTAGTGATGAAGAAGATAATCAAGTAGTTGCTATTTTCCCTATACCTTTGGACTGTCAGTAAAATTACCTCAGATTTGCTAACACCTTTAAATGTGTCACTCTGAGTCATATGTTATATAATTTAACCTGAAAATAGTTTTGATGAAAATAACTGTTTTAAGTTTGTTCAACACATAAGGCTTCAACACATGTACTTTCGTTTTATATTAGCTCCTCTGGACTTCAGTTTATATATGCTCCATTTTATTGTATAAGAGAAAAACTCTCCTAAACCTATTGATCTACTCAAAACAAACAAAAAAACAAAATCAAATTCTTCTCTCCTAAACCCCTTGACCTACTGCCTTAGAAGTTTTCCAAACTTTGTGGCATAATGCACTAAATATCATGATTATTTACTGTTGTTCTCTAATGTTCAAAAGCACTCCTGCTGGTCTGCCTGCATTCACTGGTCATATAGTGATTTCTGACTCTTCTCAATAGTTAGAGCCAAATATAAGCCTGAAAAAGCAATCACTGATATGCTTTAAAATTTGCACATTAATACTGCTTGGAAACTGTGATAAACTGTTTCTTGACAAACTAGAAGTATAAAACAAGTTCTCCCTCCTCGACCTTCTGTTATTTAGGTGGGGTATGGGGCGCTGCTGGAGGAAGGAGGCAGCGGAGCATCCTCATCCACAATGGTAATACAGCCTCATCACTGAACCCTGACATTCTCTCAACAGTACTGGTACTAACAACTTTTAGAAATGATGGGTCAAAAAAGAAAAAAAGAAATGATGCATCATATTCACCAAGCAAGAATGACAACTGTCTTTGTTAGACATTCTCCATGAAAGGTAATTTTATTTGGACACTAACTGTGAAATGTTTTGTAGAAAGCCAAGTTATTCACTATCAAGACAATATCTGAGATCCTCACCAGGGTTAGTTTCTTTGTGCAGTGTTGGGCAGCAACACAGATGCTGGGCATGTGCTCCACACCAAGCCACACTTGGCCTTCTCATTGACATCCTCAGCAGCTACTCTGGCCATGAGCTAATATCTGAGCAAATAGCCCAAATAGGCATTCTGCCAAGCCTCCTGGTGTGGAGCTAGCTGGAGGCACATTTGCCATAGTGGTTACAGTGTTGCTTTATGAAAGAAAACTGGGGCTTTCCTGCTGTCAGGCATATTGCGAAGTAGATAGCTGTGTAGTGCCAAGTACTAGGAAGTATTTGGCAGAAGTTAAAATATTTGTACAAGAGCCATAAAAATTCTTATTTTTTTTGTTTAGAGCCAAATTTAAAACAAAATTTTAGCATGTATCTATTTTGTTTTGGCCCCAAATTTCTATTTATGTATTAATTTGCTTATTCCTATTATAAATCACCTCACATATTTTTTTTTTACCTCACATGTTTAGAGAAAGAATTTTCTTCATGCTTATAGAGTGGAAACAAAGACACTTTATAAATCAGAAAGCAGTCATTTGGGGTGCTTGGAACTATTCGCTTATGGAAAGGTTTGTTTATAGATGGACTGAAGTCCATCTACAAACTATGTCAGGAGAAAAAAGAAAACCATTTCTGAAGATGTTCTCTGACAGCCAGGATATAAATAAAAGGTAGAGCAAGGGTAAACATGGCAATAGTTACTTTCTTGACTATTCAAATTAGAAAATAAAAGAGATAAATCATACCTTACAAAAGATATTAATTAAGGCAGGTACAGCATTCCTTAACTTCTTAGTTGCCACGCACTCAAAAATTTGTAGTAATATTTTTAGAGCAGGCTGAATAAAACAAAAAAATTACACTTATTTTTATACCTTTCAGTACCTTTTCAATTTCTCAAATACATTTAAGCTGGAAAAACAAGTTTTCTCTAGGGAGTATTTAACAAAAACAGAAAGTTATCTGCTTTTTTTTTTTTTTTTTTTTTTTTGTGGAATTGGGGATTGAACTCAGTCCCTTGCACTTGCCAGGGAAGCGCTTATTCTACTGAGCCATCTCCCTGGCCCCAGTTACCTGCTAATTTTAAAAAAACAAACATACTGATTTAAAATATTTTCTAAAAACAACATTATCAGGTTACTTACCAGCATTTTAATCATTATGCCGAGGTTCACTACCTGAAATACTTCTTTCAATAAATAGTATTTGAGTAAAGAAAGCAGGAGCTCATCAAGTACTTGTAAATCAAAGTGTATCCCAGGAGGAAATTTCCTGTAGTACTCCATAAAAGTGTTTACTGAAAGTGAAAACACAGTCACTTGCTGCTTCTAACATATCTACTTTGTCCAAGAAAAATTTTCTACATTTAAAGACAGTTATACATTAATCTTTTTGCATATTGCCAGAACCGGAAATACTTGATAATTAAAATGAAAGTAACATTTGAAGTCAGCCAGATCATTCAGCATTCAGAGTGGAAGCCAACTCAGACAGCATCTGCCAGACCTCCGGCCAAGCTGCCAGACATATATGGGACCAGATCTAGCTCCTGGGGTGTCCGGGGCAGGGAGGCTTGAGCCTTGGGTGTGGGCTGCACATGTGAGAAGCTGCAGAGGCTGGTGGTGGGTGCAGACTGTTTTAACAGGATGTCTCAACTCTACCAATGCATTAATTCTGGGGATATTTTTTATTCCAATTCATGTATATCCTACTAAAAATGTAATACTAATTTTTGAGAAAGTAGTTCAAAAAATATTTTTCTGTCCAATTCCTTAATCTATTTTTTATATAGTACTTATGATTATTTCAACTTTTTGCATTAATTTTTCTACAATTGTGAGCCAGGTGTGGTAGCCCATGCCCTAAATGCCAGCACATTGGAGCCTGAAGCAGGAGGACCACTTAAGTCCAAGATCCGCCTGAGTATGGGTCACAAAATGACACAAGATAAGACCTAAAATTAACTTAGGCTGCTTAATTCACTCACACACATGCACATGTACACACACACATTTCTGCATATCTGCGGGGGAGCATAAAGTACAAATGATGAAGGCCATAAATACCTTTGTATTATTTTTATGCTTGCAACTTTGTATAATTGGAAATTACATCAAGATAAAAAGTTAACATTCCACTCAATATTCATTGCACTAGTGTGGTCCCTGATGCCACTGTATGGAGGCCAAGCAGTAAGTTTATCCTATGCTATCACTGTGTTATCTCAGTATCACTTATTAAATAATTCCTTTCCCAAATCATATGGTCTTTTAAACACCAAGACCCCTTGTATATAATACCAGTTCTATGCTGAGCTATCTAGTCTACTTAATTGATCTAGGTTTCTATTTTTATAATGATTTCCACAGGCTTATTTTAGACTAGGCCTCACTATTCAGAGTGGCTTGTCCTTGGACTCATTACATAGACTAGGCTGGGCTCCAATCCAGGATGATAGGCCTACTTCAACGTTCAAGTGCCAGGGTTATAGGTGTACTCCTGGGGCCACAGGCTCATCATGAGTCCTTACATTTATTCTTTGCTATAAACTTACTTTTCTATATGAATTGTTTTAAAACTAAATGCAGATCAAAGTCCGGCTAGATAGATCAGCAGATTAAAGCACCTGCTTAGGCAGACCCAGCGGCTGGGGATTTGATCCCAGCTTGCTGTGCCAGCCCTCCCCCTGGGATGCACTGAGACAGTGATTGAGACTAGGCATGGTGGTGTGTGCCTATGATCCCAGCACTTGGGAGGCTGAAAACAAGAGAGTCACTATGAATTTGATCTATGTAGTGAGACCCTGTAGACACTGTACTAAATACATTAAATGCATAAATAAATGCATGCATGCAGATGTATTTCTCCTATCTCCACAGTGGGTCTCCACATGGAATTATACTTTTGTGACTATACTTTCTTCAAGCCATTCCTTTTTTCTTTGGGTTTCTGTTATGACATTTCTGGAACTTAAAAATTCATCCACATCCAACCATGTGCAGCTTCTTCTCCTTAGCTATCATAGTCCAGTGGATCATATTCCCATACTGGGTCCTATCTCTTCTGCTTTACTCAGTTCCTTGGGAGGCATCTTCTAACCTGTGGGGAAATGCTATAGATGACAAGATAGTACAATAAACTGGCCAGAGACTTTGTTTCTGGCCAAATGTGACTTCCAGTAGACTAGTGGGATGCCACAATGCATGGTCACTACCACATCATGTGGCCTGGGGGTGTCACTGACAAATATGTACTATCCTCCCAGGGCTCTCACTCTGGTATGTGGAGAGGGACATAAAGAATGGGACAGGGCTGTGGAATCAGATGAGGGCCTCAGGGAAACTGATCCTATTATCTAAGCCTTAGCTTTGGAAACCTAGTTGGGCTGGGCCTGAGAAAAGGGTTGGAAGGAGGCATCCAGGCTACAGGGTGGGGTGGTAGCAGCATGGAGCTTAGGGAGCTGCATGCCTCCCTGGGGATGGTGTGCTAGCCAAAGGTGATGTGTGAACACAGAAAGAAGGCTGGAAGGATGTAGGTTCTACACAACCCCTTTAGATAGATTCAGAGGCCTGTGGTGTTTGTAATCCCATTGGTTGACCATAGTTTTGTCCCACTTCTTGTCCACCTAACCGAGTTCCCATTCTCTCCACCTTAGCCCCACATGGTTTTACATTATAAAAGTCCCTAGAAGAGACAGTTTCCTGGGGACAACCTGCTCTGGCCCCCCTCCTGTCCCTCTCTTGGATAGGAGCTTTCTTTCCCTGAATATATTCTGCTCATAAAAAAAAAAGATTCAAAGGCTAAATAACAATTCCCTTTGCTCCTAATCTACAAATGAAATTTCTAAGTCATGAAAATATTAAATAAGAAAGTTATAGAAGATAATATAATTCTGTATTAACCAAGTCTCTTTTCTTTTCTCTCCTTCCCTTCCCTCCCTCCCTTCCCCTCCCCTCCCGCTGCCTTCTTCTCCCCTCTCCTCCCCTCCCTCCTTTCTTTCTTTCTTTTTTGGGAACCAGGGATTGGACCCTTGTGCTTGCCAGGGAAGTGCTCATTCCACTGAGCCATCTCCCTGGCCCCCACTGTATTTATTTTTAAGCCTAAGGCTGACTGAGCCATTAGAGTCGTGCCATGGGGGAACAATGATCTTTTAAACTAAGGGAATATTAAATACATTTTCTTTTTTTGGTGGAACTGGGGATTGAACTCAGACCCTTGCACTTGCTAGAGAAGCGCTTATTCCGCTGAGCTATTTCCCAGGCCCCCAACATTTTCAAACTATAAGAGAAATCACATTATGTGCAACACATTTGTAAATCTGTAGCATTTAGTTGCTTCATACCTGCACGCTGTAGCAAACACAGTTGGTTGATACTTATATATTTCTTAAGTATCTCCATGCAAATCTACAAAAGGCATGAAAAATGTAAAATTACATTATATTTCATAAAAATTACAACAATTTCAATTTTACCCTTTGGCTTACTTCAAAATTTTAAGATGAGCTTAAGGCTGATGTTTGGTTAACTTACAGGTTTGAAATGCATACTGAATTCATTATAGAAACCTTAGTTATTTTTAAAATAACCATTTTCTGGTGCCAGGATAAACACACTGACAGCTTATGAGAACTGAACCCAGGGAGAGACACACTCTTACACTGTCAATGAATCTGTGATATGGTGACATAGTCGTGCCATGGGGGAACAATAATCTTTTTAATAAACAGTGCTATGTAACCTGGAAGTCCACATGGAAAAAGATCCTCTTATTTTTCTGTATTTAGGACAGAGTCCACAGGGTCTTACTACATAGAACAGACTAGAAGTGATTCTCCTGTTTTCAACCTCCCAAACACTGGGATCACAGGTGCCTGCCACCATGCCCAGTCTCAATTGCTGTCTCAGTGTGCCCTGAGGATGGGGCTGGCATGGCACACTGAACCCCTGGCTGCTGCCCTCTACCTATGCAGGTGCTTTAGTCCACTGACCTATCTGGCTGGCCCAAGACCCTCTTCTCATATCATTAAAAACCCCAGCTGTTATAGTTTCTGTCTAGTTGTCCCCCCAAAGCTTCATATAGTCATGGGGTGGGGACTTCTAGAGTTTGTGATTAACTCATGATCCACTGTGATTATGTGGATCCAAGGCTGGGATTATGGGTGTGAGTACTTCCCCCAGCCTGGGGCAGAGAGCCTGAATGTAATATAAGAGACAGAGACAGACTTTCTGCAGCCATTGATTTTTGTTATTGTTGTTGTTCCACTGCCCTGAACTGCTGCTCTTTGCCATGTGCCATTCTGCCTTGGAGCCAGCCAAGTATCTACTGAAGCCTCCAGTGACTGTGAGCTAAATAAACCTTTCCTTCCTTCATTTTGGGTGTTGGGTATTTGTTTTGGCAACGAGAGAAGAGTAATTGAGACACCAGCTCTAGCTGCACCGGAGAAAGGCAGAACAGTCACTTTTAAAGGAGAATGGGGCCAGGGAGATAGCTCAGTAGAATAAGCGCTTGCTGGCAAGTGCAAGGGCCTGAGTTCAATCCCCGGTTCCACCAAACAACAACAATAAAAAAGGAGAAAACCTAGGAGTGTATCGCCAGGGTCTTGGCAAAGGCAGGCTTAAGAGGATGCAGAAAGACAACACCATAACAAGAAAATGACTGACAAATTGGACTACATAAAAATTCTTGAGTGACAGCTTAGACAGCATGAAAAGGCAACTTATGAACTAGTAAAAAAAAAAAAATTGCATTATATATATATTCAACAAAATACCCTTATCTGGAGTTCCTGTACACTGGTATGAGATAATCCCACAGGATATAGGGAAACTATTTGGATACTTCTAAAAAGAATATATACATATGTCCAATGTACAGTTTTGACAGACATTATTACTCAGCCCCAGGATGGCCAAAATTAAAAGGTTAAATACATTACCAGGTGGAAAGGATGTAACCCACTCAGAATTCAGACACTGTGGTCACAGTGATCTCTGTAACCACTCATCTGCTAAGTATCTACTAAGATGGAACATACACAGACCCCATAACCAGGAATTCCAGTTCTACGTGTAATCTCTGAGAGTGTGTATCTTTTCTTGAAAACTGCGCAGAAGGCCAAGAGCATCACTGTTGTAATATCCAATTCCAGAAGCCACCTAAATACCTGTCAACAGTAGTATTTATCCACAAAATGAATCTTGACATACTCACACAATGGACTACTAGCTATTATACAGCAGTGAAAAAAAATCTAAACAAATAACAGACCTATCTGAAAAATATAAGCAAACTTAGCAAGCCACACTGTGACATATACTTGCAGATCTAGGTGTTATACTCAGGTGGCTGATATAGGAGGATGGCTCAGCCCAGGAGTTTGAGACCAAGTCTGGCCAGCACAGCAAGATCCTGTTGCTTCTTTTTTTCTTCTTCTTCTGTGCTTTAGGGGAGGGTCTACAGGGTGTTCAGGGTCTCATATTAGATCAGACTCATAGTGATTCTCCTGTTTATAGCTCCCTAAATACTGGGATTACAGGCGTGTGCCACCATGTCCGCCCTCAGGGGCGGGGCTAGCACAGCAGGCCCAGGGATCAAACCCTTGGGCCCTGTGCTTGCTTGCAGGTGCTTTAATCTGCTGAGCTATTTGGCTGGCACAAGATCCTGTTTCTTTTTTTTTTTAATTCCTCTTTTCTTTTTAATTTTATTTTTTATTTATTTATTTTTTTCATTTATTTTTATTTTATTAAAATACAAATGTCAATCAGACAGTTTCAAGACACCTTAACCATACAGATTCAATGAACTAATACATTGCAAACTGTTTTCATAACGTTTTGGTATTGTACAAGGTGCATACATGATATTATATTTACAGATATTATTTTAGCAGATATCTCTTATCAGTGAATTAAGAGTGTAGTTGCTTACTTATTTTTTTATACCTGAATTATATCAAAAATTCAATAATTATTTACCGAATGGATGACCATAGTACTAAAAGCTGACATAATATCCTGTCCAACCACCATTAGTGCAGATCTTGCCTCTCATAGAATTATGTATGTAGAAGCACAACGTTATCTATCCCAATTGTACTGTCTATACACACACATCATGTACTGCAACATCATGAAACTCAGGTGAGCTCCAAATTTTCTGAACAAGGAGATTATGGAGCCACAGAGGAAAGAGATTGAAGTTCTAAAGTGTGCCTGGGGAGAGTCACATGAAGAGAAAACTTTCTCTCAAGCTCTCACAGAGAGCAATCTGGTCAAGCATTGGCCGTGACTCATCCACATGGATGACACAGACAA
>PVKA01055530.1:0-10289 GCA_004027165.1 Ctenomys sociabilis
AAACAGTTTGCAATGTATTAATTTTTCGAATCTGTCCTGTTAAGGTGTCTTAAAACTGTCTCATTGATATTTGTACTTCAATAAAATGAAAAAGATAAATAAATAAATAAAAAGACTGTTACTAGAAGAAAGTGTATTTTGTTTTTGCTGGGTGAAATACTCTATAAATGTCTACTAAGTCAATCTCTTCACATGTTTGTTTTAATTCTGTTATTTATTTCCTGAGTTTTGCCTAGTTGATATATCTGTTTGTGACAGTGGTGTGTTACAGTTCTCCATTACTCTTCCATTACTATTGTATTATTCTTCATTTAATTTTTCATGTCTATTAAAATTTTTGTTTTGTAGATATTCACACACTGTGTTCATACATATTTATAATTGTTATTTCTTCCTTTTGTAGTTTTTCCTTAACAAGTATGTATTGTCCTTCTTTATCTCTTTGAAGAATTTTTGGTTTGAAGTTGCTATTATCAGCATCCAGATAGCTATACCTACTTTTTTATAATTTCCTGGCACATGGAGAATTCTTTTCCATCTTTTGACTTTTAGTATGTGAATTTCCTTTTGAGTTAATTACTTATTTTGTTTAGTGGCTACTTTCTGTTGTTGATGAAACTGTGGTCACTTCTGTCACTTTCTAGAATATCTGTCAGTAGTCTTTGTAGGGTTTCTTTGTTGGTCATGAATTTCTTCTATTGTTTTCTGTCATAGAAGGATAGCATTTCACTGTTGAATGATAGGTGGTTTTTCAGGGTACATCAATCTCAGTTGGAAGTTATTTTCTTTCAGGACCTGAAATACTTCCCTCCAAAATCTTCTTGAGTTGATGATTTTTGTTGATACATCTGTTGTGATTCAGATGGCTTTCCGTTGTAGGTGATCTCTCTAGCAGCTTTTAGTTTATTAGTGTTTAGGTGTTCATTTCTTTTCCTGTATCTGGAATTTTATTTATTTATTTGTTTTTATTTTATTGAAGAACAAATAGCAAAGAGACAGTTTCAAATCAAATTAGCAGGACTGATTCAATAATTAATACATTGCATATTGTTTTTGTAGTGGTTTTTTGTCGTACAAGGCAGATTCTTGATATTTTACTTACAAACACTATTAGAGCAGATGTCTCTAATCAATGAATTAAGAGAATGTAGCTGTACATTGATCTTATTTTTTAAAGCTGAATTCTAGTACAGGTTCAATAATTAATACTTTCTGCCTTGTTATGTTCCTAGTGGTTGTCCATAGTACAAGAAGCTGACAGAATATCCTGTCCAAACACTATTAGTGCAAATCTTGCTTCTCATAGCATTTTTATTTGTTTCTATGTTTTCTTTGTGTGCACTGAACAATTCTTTCATGATTTTTGTCATTTCTTTGTTGATCTGAGAAATTATTTCTGATCTTCTTTCTTCTGTTACCTGCTGGACTTGTTTCTCTTCTTCAGTTGCTTTTATTTGAGAAATTTCAGTGTGTCATTTCCAAGTTCTTGTATGTTTTTGTCTCCTGGATTTGTTCTTGATGGCCTGGAAGATTGAGATGACTTTTTGATTCTTCCTTTTGGCATTTTTGAAGCTCCAAGTAATCACCCAGACTTATCAGTGGTAAGAGAGGTATAAGCCTTGTGTCAATAATGTTTTCACTACAGTAAGGATCAGGGTAGGGTTCACTATGGCTTTTGCTACAACTGGAGGTGACTGGTCAATGCTCTACAAAGTTTTAGTGCACATGGTGGATTTTCTCCAGATTTAACAGGTTTTCACAAACCACCAAGAATTCTCTTACGTTCTTAAATGGATGATCAGCTGTGCACCTCCTCACATGGGGCCCACAGATTGTGGCTCTCCAGAGTCCCACATGTAATATAATTTCAAGTCAGGGATTGTTATGTTCTCCATTTGCTTTTGTTAACCAGTATTGTTTTTTCTATTCTACATCTTTAAATTTCTTTCCGTATTCCTTATCTGAATTAGCTTTTTATAAATGTCATTTGTGCTGACTTGTATATTTTCATGGACTACTATCAGTCTTATGTTGTTCTTCATTGAAATATCTTACACTTGTTAGACTTTTTTTCATGGTCACTTTTTCGTTTTCAGAGATCTGTTTTCATGATTGTTAGCCATGATCCTAACTTCTAGGTCTGAAGTTCATTCTACAGTTTTATTAATGCAGCTTTTGAAACTTTCAATGAAATTTTTACTTTCCTGGGTATTTGTCTGAATCTGTTTGATGGATTATATTACTTTCCTATATTAGATATTCATGGTTTCAATTATTTTTCAGTGCTCTTCTAATCATTTTTATCTATGTCTACTCTACATTGAGCAATTTTTTCATTATTATTGTCATTTCTTTTTTTATCAGTGAGATTATTTCTGTTTCGTTATCCAGAGATTTTTTAAAAATTCTTTTACTATAATCCCAGTAAATTCATATGGAAGACTTCTGATTTTCTCTGTCTCCTTACCTCCTGAAATTGTTCTGTGTGTGCTGGAAGTCTAAGGTTATACTTTGCTTCTATGTCTTATCAATTTCTATTTTTATGTAATTTTTTGTGTTGTTTTTTGTACTTTTCTTATGTTAGATAGCTTTGTCACTGGTATCTGATCTCATCTAGGTAGTGTCTATTCCTCTGAAATGTCTAATTTGTAGCTGGTTGTTTACCTTTGTGTGTGTTCCAAGATCCTATCTTTCCAATGTTTTAGGTATGAGGAATTGTTATATATTTGGCTCAGTACTCAGTTGTTTAGTACTAGGCTATGGGGATGATTATGAATCCTGAGTATCACAGTGTTTTTATACAAGCCCGAGCAACTAATTACAAGTGTGGCATCTTGGCTAAAGTAGTATAGTTAGTATTAACAGTATTACAAAGCATAGCTCAGAAATTTATAATCTGTTGTAACTACTAACTTGATATCTCTAACCACAGGAGTAAGATCTACAATCAGATAATATCATCCAAGATAGACCAAGAATTTGTATCCAGTGTGTTTCTCCTTGGTAATGTGACTTTATCCTGTGTACAATAGGAATTTAAGAGGGACCTGGAACAAAACGGAGCAATAACTGAAGAGAAATATAGTAGAAGCAAGGCTAGATGATTCTGTATAATCACCCAAACTTTGGAAAATCAGTAAAGAGAGAAAAGAAAAAAAGAATGAAGGAGAAAGTAAAAGAATATCAAGGCAAGAGAGAAAGACTAGGGACAATGTTCCCACACATGTAAGTATCAGAGAATAAAGACATACTATTAAAGACAAAAGCCTTACAGAGAACACAAATCAAACAATAAGTCACAGGCTAATTAACCACCTGCAAATTTAAAACAGAAAACAAAATTTCTCTTGTGTCTCAGTTTGGTGTTAGTTCTCTAGTCAAAAATTGATTCTGTACTGAATAATCCTGCCAAGTCTGCAGTAGAATTACTGCTTAGTGTGAGGCTTATTTTGGTTTTGTGTCTTCTTACAGAAGTTGGTCATAGGGCAAGGGGACTGTCCTTGTTTACCAGCAACCAATACCATTTGCCTACTGACTTCAGGGGATGTCTAGATTCCTTTATCCTGCCAAGGCTGCTTACTTGCTTGTGCCACTGGTCATTGGGCGTGTGGAGCAGACCTTGTTCCACCACTAGCCCAGGCCTCTTGCTGCTTGTTCCACTGATCCAAAGGTGGTGGTGGGGAGAGTGATGCCCTTGTATAGCTGAAGGATAAGGCTGCTTACCTATTTGCACCACCAGTCACAGATCAGGGTGCAGCTTCTAGCCCTTTGTAACTAGGTAACTAGGGCTAAGCCTGGCTCATTGAATAGAGTCTTGATCTAAGCTCTTATTTATCAGCTGTGTTCCTCCAGTCTGCTGTCCATCTGTAGGCTGTCTGTGACTGGACGGCTATTACCTCATTCCATTTCTGGACATCGGTGCTAAAGAGACCTTGGGGATGTTCTGATGCTACAGTTTGGTCTTAGAGATCTTGGAAATAAGATGTTGCTTTTGTTCAGCTGCTGTTACTCCTCAGTTCAACTGTAGTCACAACACCCCTGAAGCTCTCTCATCAATGAATGATTGGGGTGGAAAGCTCAGGAAAGTGTCTCATTTTCTCACTGTTGCTTCTGACTGCACAAGACTCTTCCAGTCCAGGCCAGGTCTCAGTCTTCCATTGAGGAGCAAAATTGCTTTTCCTGGATCCCTGCCTGCCATGTCAACTCACAGTTGCTTCAGCTGCACCATGTGGTCTCAGGTCAGTGGCTGTGAGCTATTTCTCCTATAGGAGTAAATCTTACTTTCTTCCTCTTGTCTGTCAGCTCCCATGTGGATCTCATGTGGCCATAGCATTCTCTGATTATTCTCTGCACTGTTTGCAGACTCTTGGCACTTTGTTCAGGAGAAGCTGAGTATCTGACACTCAGTATTGTGCCATTTTGGTCAAATCACTGAATTTCTGTTATATTGTATTTAAAGAAAACAATGACCAGAAAATAAAGCCTGTGCATTTTCAGTATGAATGAAAATTTTCCCCCAAAATTTTTCTTTAATTCATGATTGAATTCATGGAAGTGGAACCCACATGAATGGAGGCTAATCATGGTCAACAACTTTTGGAAACTAATGATAAATACTAAACCATAGATCCAGAAATCTCAGAGAATACTACATGATATAAATACCAAAAACCTTCAACTGAGTGTATTATATTGAACTAGAAATCCAAGGTACAGAGGAAATGTGGAAAAAAAAAGCCACAAGGGGAGGGTACTTACTTAAAGAAAAGAAAGTTAATACTTATATAAAATTTCTCATGAAAACTATTTAAACATGTATAGTATTTAAATGCTGAAATAAAATACTAATACACTATTCTATATTGTGTAGTATTGTCCTTGAAAAATGAAAGAGAAATAAAAACTTGTCTCAAAGAAATACTAGGTGAAATTGTTACCAGTAGGCCTACCACATAATAATGTTAAATATAGTTCTATGAAAATTATGTAGATCAGTAACTTGGATCCATATAAATAAAGGAGAACATTTTGAATACCATTGCGTGAAACTAAAATATGATAGCATATGGGCAAGTGATATAAATGACAGCAATATTATAAGAGACTGGAGTGAAGAAAAAGAAATATTCTGCTGTAACTCACCTGCACTACCTAGAAAGTAATATAGTGTTAATGAAATATGATTAATTGAAATATATATTAAAAATCATTAAGTAAATGATTCAAAATTAAGGAAAAATATAATTTACATGCTGAGAAAGAAATTTATAACATTTTCTCAATTACAAAAAGGGAAAAAGAGGAGAAATATATCAACATAAATGAAAAACAGTAAAACAAATGGAAAATAGTGAGAAACATGCAGATGTGAATCCAGGGTTGCCAGTATCCGTGTTAAATCTGAATGTCATCTACCTAAAGAGCAAACTCACCACAGTGCTATGGTAGAAATGTAATCTTATTTAAATATAAACATAGATAGAAAATTTAAAAGCAAAAAAATGGAGAGAAATACACAATTCTAACACGATTTATAGGAAAACTAGAATAGTTATATCAATTTTCAACAAAGTAGTCTTTCAAAAAAAAAAAGATTCAGAATGAAACTAGTCTCAATGATTAACAAGAAAGCTATCCCAAAAGAGATAAATCTTTAATGTGCATGCACATGGTCACAGAGCATCAAAATATATGAAGCAAAAACTTTTAGAAATACAGGAAGAAATAGGCAAATCTACTATTTATGCCAGAAGTTTGAATACCCCTCTGTGGGTAGTTCATAAATGCAACAGAAAAATATCAGGATATAGTTAATAGCACTGTCAATGAAAACAATGTAACTGACATTTATAAAATAGTTAATGAAATAAAGGTAGAATAACCATTTTTGTCAAGTTCACAAGGAACATTCATTAACATAGACCACATTCTGGGCCCTTTACAAATTTAGGAGAATAGAAACAAAGTATGTTCTTTGGCTAAGGGAATTGAACTAGAAACCAGCAGCAGAAAGAAACATAGAATTATAAAGTATTTGGGTATTAAACAACTAACTTTGAAATAACATGAGTCAAAAAATATCTCAAAGGAAATTTAAAAGTACTGTGAACTAAATGAAATCTAAACATCAAAATTTGTGGGATAGGGTGAGCCAATGTTTATAAGGAAGTTTATAGCAATGTATGTATTACAAAAGAAGGGTCTAAAGTCAGTAATAAAAATAAGCTGAAAAATAAAGAAGAGAAATTTGCTATAGTAAGAATAGGAAAAGATATGATTAAAAACTTTATCAGTTATTAATAAAATTGAAAACAAGAAAATAACAAATAGTCAACCAAACAATAGACTGGTTCTTTGAAAAGATCACTGGAATTGCTAATATATAGTTAGGCTAATCAAGGATAAAAGGAGAAGACAGACTACATTCTTAGAATTGAAAGACAGGTATTGGAGTTTACTGATCTACAAGATATCATAAAGGTAATAAATATATTACAAAAAAGCTATCCAGATAAATTTTATAATTTAGATGAAATGGATCAATTTCTTGAAAGGCATAAATTGTCAGTACTCATACAAGGAAAACAGGCTATCTGATCAGAGTTACGTTTAATGAAGAAATTACATTTGAAGACAAACTACAGTCTTTCAAAAGAGAAAGCAGCAAATTCAACTAGTTTTACTGGACAACTTTGCTTCATGGTTCTCTGTATAACCCTGTCAAAGCAACAGGGCAAGCGACTATAGGAGTCAGTTATGGAGAGGGAATTTGCTAGTCCTAAGCCCTGGGAAGGATACAGTCCTGCTCTTCACTGTAATCTGTCAGGTATTGCTTGTGTTGCAGTTGGAAACACTTGGGTCTAAAAGTGCTGGAAGTATAGTGGGCTGATGGAACCCTTGCCCTGCTGCGTACATGCACCACAGATCAGAAGTCTGGTTGCTTTCCTCATCTAGCAGTAGGAGCAAGAACACATCTTAGCATGAACACTTCCCACAGCCTGAGGTCAATGGAGAGAGGGGCCTTTGGAACAAGGAAACATCTCACAAACACCAGTGTGTAAAGCCAGTCAGAAAAAATTATGACTTCCTTGATGCCATAGGTGCAGAGTATGGAAAGAAAACACTCACTCAAACACTCAGAGACCATTTTGTTTTTTTCCTAGATTTTTACTTTTTCTCTTCACTAATTTTTGAGGATTTGGAAATTGCTTTGTTTTTCTTTATTTTTTATATTCTTTTTTTTCTATTTAATTTTTTGCTATTTTTCCTTTATCTTCTTTTTCTGTTCTTCTGTTACATTTGTCCAATTTTATTAATATCCTTTATTATCTAATTTGACCTTTTATTTCTTTTTTCCTCATCTTCAATTACTTAACATTTCAAATTTTTTCTTTTCCATTCTTGCATTCCCCCTCTAACTTCACTAGTATAATAACAAAGCTTTATTGATCTTAGTATCATTAAATCTAAGGTATTACCATTGACTAATTTCTATTGTTAGTGGGCTGTTATTGGAGGTATACATGTGCATGTAATAGATATTTGTTGTGTGTCCCTATTTGGTTTTCTTACCATTTATACTATAATTACGTATCTTTTTTCCATGACTAAGACCCAATAATGTCATCAAATCTTTTGGCATGTCCATATCCAGTGTGTTTTAATATTATTGTTGCTGATTTACTTGTTATTTGCCGGACATAATTGTTGCTACTGATAGGTTCTCTGTGTAT
This sequence comes from Ctenomys sociabilis, assembly GCA_004027165.1. NCBI lineage: Eukaryota > Metazoa > Chordata > Mammalia > Rodentia > Ctenomyidae > Ctenomys > Ctenomys sociabilis. The sequence goes on from PVKA01055530.1 coordinate 7,734, forward strand.
GCCAATAGCTATTACTTTTGAGTCATTAATAACTCTACCACAAAATTTCATGGAGAACTGGGTTCAGGCTGTCTATACTATGTGTTCTGCTTCCAAATTAACAGAGATGGTCACTTTTTTTTTTGTGGTACTGGGGATTAATCTCGGGACCTTGCATTTGCCAGGCAGGCACTGATGCTGCTAAGCTATCTCCCAAGCCCCAATTTTTTGACAGAGGTAAAGTCCAATAGTAATTCATACTCAGAGTACACCCCTGAAAAGCAGATACTAACTAAAGAGTTATCAGTAGCAGCAGCAACATCTTTCCACTATAAGCACATGCAAAACTCAGCATAATACAAACAAACAAAAATAACAGAAAAATGAAACATCAAGGCAACAACTTCCAATTTCCCCAAATCCAGTCCATCGGGCATCAAGGTGGAAGGAAATCATAAGTTACACATCTGAATTATTTGAAAGAATTGCATAAGAGGTTAAAAAGAGGATTAATAAGTGCTTGGTGAATTCAAGGCATATATAATTAAACAGATGAGGACTGTAATAAAATGATCAGAGTGCTTACAAAATTCATTAATACAAAGTTTACTGAGCTAGAAATGCAAATATGAATGACCAGTTAAGCAAAGAATCATGAAATGATTCCAAACAGAAATCCAGGTAGTTAAAAATCCTATTGAAAGTGTGAGTAGCAGAAACAACCTTTTTAAGGACAAAATTTCAGAACTAGAATATAGGGGTGCTATTAGGGACTAATTATTTAGAGATATCTTAAACACAACAAGAAAACATAAAAAACAGATCCAACACCTGCTAGATGAGGCAAAAAAGACTAATCAAAGATTACTTGAGATAAGGAAAAATGGAAGAAGCACAAATGGCATGTAATTTGTTTACAGAATAATATAATGGCAGATACTTCCCACAAATACAGGGAAAGATATATATATATATATATATATATATATATATATATATATATATATATATATATATATATATATATACATTCAGTTACATGAGGCACATGGAATCTTAAATTTCCATGATTTAGAAAGACATTTTCACCACACATAGTCAAAATCCCAGAAGTCCAACAAAGCCACAGACTCTTTTAGTTGAGCGAAAAGCAACAAATCACTTATAAAGTTAAACTACTATCATTACAGCACACTTCACAACACAAACGTCAAAGCACAGGAGAATAAAGAAGAAATTGTACAGCTCCTAGAATCAAATGATTCTAGGAGTATAGTACATCAGAATCTATGGAACACAGTGAAAGCAATCTTAAAAGGAATATTTGTAGTTGCAAATAGCCACATTAGAAAAAAACAGCATGAATTCAAATGAAAAACCTAATGTCTCACCTCAAGATCTTAGAAAAAATAGCGAGAATCAAGTCCAAAGGTGGTACAAGAAAGGAGATTTTAAGATCAGAACAGAAATTACAGAAAGTGAAATATAGAAAGAATTAATGAATCAAAGATTGGAACTGGAGATTGAACTCAGCCCTTGTGCTTGCCAGGCAAGCACTTATTCTACTGAGCTATCTCTCCATCCCCTAAAGATCTGGGTTTTGGAAAGAATAATCAAAATAGACCAACCCTTAGCTGATATTACAAAAAAATGATAGGAAAGACCCTATAAAGGCAATTAGAAATGAAAAACCAAAATCATAATGAACACTTCTAAAATCCAGTTATTAGCACTAAATACATCATTAAACTGCTCTCTAATAGACAAGTCAAAAGAAATGGGTCAATTCCTAAATACATATATATTGCTAAAATCAACCAATAAGATATAGAATCTTTAAACAACCCAGTTACAGGCAATATAAATGAACAAGTAATAGTAAACAAAAATCCTATCAAATAAGAAAAGTCCAGGTCCTGATGGATTCCTTGTTATAATATTTAAGAACTTTAAAAAAGACACAGCACCAATATTCCTCAAACTCTTTTATAAGTTAAGAAGGGAAGGAGTAGTCCCCAAAATCATTTTTGGAGGTAAGCATTATCTTGATTCCCAGGACTGAAAAGACCTCAGTCTTCTTCGTTGAACATAGATGCAAAGACTTACACAATCCAACACAGTCCAGCATTCTGCAACCATAGGGGGTTATTCAAAGAAATTGTCGACCATATCCATTTACAGCTCAGCTTAATATTATGGGCTCACAATGTATACTTCATTTTTATACTTTCATACTTTTCTGCTGGATGGTTAAGACCTAGGTAGATCAAAACTTATATACCAACACAAGAACTTTATATTTCCTATGTGGTCATTGAAGTCTTCTCAGGGTTTATCTTGTAGTCCTGTACCGTATTCTGTAGTTCCTTTGTCTGTGCCATCCATGTGGATGAGTCACAGCCAATGCTTGACCAGATTGCTCTCTGTGAGAGCCTGAGAGAAAGTTTTCTCTTCATGTGACTCTCCCCAGGCACACTATAGAACTTCAATCTCTTTCCTCTGTGGCTCCACAATCTCCTTGCTCAGAAAATTTGGAGCTCACCTGAGTCTCATGATATTGCAGTACAGGTTCTCCTA
>PVKA01055531.1:0-10287 GCA_004027165.1 Ctenomys sociabilis
AAAACACTTTGCAACATACTTCCTTCTTTATAACTCTATAATGAGTGTAGAAAACTCATTCCTAAACACTGTATATTTCTAATTTGTAATATAACCTTATGAGTAATAGAACCAACTATAATAAATACTGCATATTATATATTTACTATCCTGAATACATTTTCTGATGCTGTACTTAACATACTATAGTCATTATAATGTTGTCTGGATCAAATTATTGATTTAATAGTTTTTTAAAAATCAAAGTTCAATAAAAATAACTACAACTACAAATAAAACTATATATCACGGTATTTTTTCTTTATGGACTGTAAGTGGTTATAAAACAAAAAGACAGTTACTGTTTACAAGTAATTCCATACAAGGACAAACTCACAACTGCCAATGGATTTTTCTTAGCAAAACTTGTTATATATTTTTTATATACCGAATTATTATTCCTTGAATGGTTTGGTTATTGGTGTTTGTCTTTGCAGTGCTGATTCAAACCCAGGAACTATAGCACATTGGGCAGGTGTTCTACCACTGTCACACCTGAGCTGCCTAAGCAGTTTTCAGAGGAGAAATGGAAGGAGTCCAGATTCAGCTTTCAAATTCAACTCTCAAATGCACAGAATCTGGTGTTAATTCTTAAACTTTATTCTTCATTTTCATTGAGATTTAAGCCAAGGTTATTATTATTATATTACTATGTTAATATTTTAAATCTGGCCAGGACTGTTGTAACCCTGGATTTCAGCAGCACCTCATCTAATCCTTATTATTCCTGATTTCTAAATACTGTTACCTATGAATTTCAAGATTAAGTTTCAAAGCTATAAACTGTTATATACACAGTACCACACATAGTTTGCAACCTCTTGCTACCTCCCCGCCAGAAGGAGCTTGTGTCAGTGTGTGGAATCATTATACTTTCGCAAGTGATTTGAACACTCCACAGAATTCACCCAGTTAATCATTTTCTTGCTTATCAGGCCTCAGCTTAAAAGAGTCACTGAGAAGTCTTCTATGTAGCCTCTGTGTCCCTGTCAGCCACTCTCCAGAGCTGGTCTAACCCTATGTGTTGGGTACAATAAATGCCTATTTGTTTTCAGATGTTCTCACATTCTCAGTACTTAGCACATAGTGTGGCACATACTTGGCATTTCATTCTTACTGAGTAAAGCAAGAGTGTGGGATCTTCAGACATAAGTTGGATAAGCAAATAACAGTAATCCAGAGCACTTTTAGCCTTGACAGCCTAATAACCAGTAGTTCCCAAATCTCCAGTTTTCTTCTCTTTTTTACTATCAATGTTCATGCTACAACAAAATAAAAACATTTGCTAAAATATGTTTGCTCCTTAAAGGTTGTTTGCTTGTTTTTCTATTGTGTGGTTTCTACATTTTACATAGCCACATATGTGAGGACCACCTACAAAGTGCAGAAATGAAGAATGTATGTGAAATACATAAATTTTCTTAGGATTGGGAGTGTCCCTTGGCATTCTTTCATTTTTATCTGAAAAGTAATTGAGAATAATGTGAGGTACAGTAGGTTTTTTTTTTCTTGTAAGTTCCTTTTTAAAAAAATTACTAAAGTACTAATACTTTTTTTTGGGCGGGGGAGCAATAGGGATCGAACTTAGGACCTTGCACTTATAGGCAGGTGCTTATACCACTGAGCTGTAAGCACCTTATGATCCCTGACAGGGACCATAAGAAAACTATTATGTTCTTCCAGATTTTCTTCTATGTATATTTTTTAATCCAAATGAATTTATACTCTAAATACTGGTATTTGGTATGTTTTCTACTTAACTTACACTTGAGCTTCAGGGTAACTAAAAGGCTTTTTTGGCTATCAAAACTATATATTCTTAAAAAAAAAATATGTTCTGAGCAGATACTGTTAAATTTCTTTGGAAAAATTGGAAGAGGCCAAAACAATTGAGTTGCATTGTTGGAGTCTGGGAGATAGCTCAGTAGAATAAATGCTTGCCTGGCAAATGCAAGGTCCTGAGTTCAATCCCTGGTACCACCCCCCCCAAAAAAAAAAAGTGTTGTTAGTGGGGGATTTGTTTAACCCTTCTTTATCTTAAGAACAAAGCTTATAAGGAAAAGTAATTTTTTTCTGAAGATGGGATCTTGCTGTGTAGTCCAGTCTGGCTTTGAATTTATACTCTGAACCTCCCAGTACTAGGATAACAGGCATCCACCACAGTACCTGAGTAATGATATGATCTCAGTATTTTAGGGGAAAAAAACAAGTTTGTTTGTTTACTTATTTATGGTACCAGCAGTCAAACTCAGGACATTGTGCCACTGAGCTACATCCCTGGCAGGTTTGTTTAATCCTAAATATTTGGGACCAAAATCACAATTTAAACTACTGTTTATTTTCTCAAGCCATAAAAGTTTTTTTCTCTCTTTCCCTCCTCTCTCTCTCTCTCTCTCTCTCTCTCTCTGTGTGTGTTAGGGAAGGGTCTACAGGATGCTCATGGTCTCACTGCTAGATTAGACTCAGTGATTCTCCTGTTTACAGCCTCCCAAGTGCTAGGATTACAGGTAGATGCCACCACAACCAGTCTCGGCTGCTTTAATCCACTGATCTATTTGGTTGGCCTTTGAAAACTTAAATAATAATTAAAAATTACACTTTAATCGAGTTATAGTTATTGTCTATAAATTTTGTCAGCTCTTTTAAGTATTTGCATTTGAAAAGAATACAATTATAGTGACTACAGTAACATGTTCAAGGGCTAGGGAGGGAGATAGCTCAGTGCATAAGCACTTGCCTGGAAAGTGCAACGTCCTTAGTTTGATCCCTGGCATCAAAACAAAACATGTTTATTTTTTGAGTAGGTACTATTTTTAAATGTTACACCATTTATTTTCCTCAGATTTTCTTGGACAAATGCACTTTTGTAGTTTGAACTAGATGAAAATAGCATGACTGTCATTTTCTGTGTCTTTTAGTTAATGCAACCTAATAATTTCTTCAAGATATAAAGTAATTTTATAATTTTATAAAATACAATTTCTTTAAAAAATATGGTAACAGGTTTTGTGTTTTAATTACATGAAACTTTGTGCTTTTCTTTAAATGTTAATGCAGCTGTTGACTAGTGTATGTGATATTTGCATTACATCTTTGAAATCAAATATTTTAATTAGAAGACATTTAAAAAATATACACTGCTTCCATGATCTCCTTGTAACAGCTGGGACCGCCCAGCTGTCCTGTGAGTTTCCAGTCTGCTTTTTATCTTTTAATCTTCTTTGTTCCATTTTTCAAGAAAAAAAGCAACAGTTGACTATATAATAAAAGCTTCCAAAAGTACATTCCAGTAATGACTTGTAACTAAGGATTTAAAAATATATGTACACAGCAGTTATAAGGCAAATGCTAAAGGTAGCAAAGAAATATTCGGTTCAAGATTCAACAATTAAGTTGTAATGGATACATAATTTACAGCTTCACTGTACAGTAATTAAATTGTAGATAAAGAATCCCTCAAAATTCAGATTGAATCCTTGAATTTTTTTTCTTCATATTAGACTAAAACTCCTTTCTTCCTGTTACAATGATTAACCCTCTTAGTCATAGTTCATATTTTCTAAAACTTTCATTGGAAAATTCAGAAGATGGTTTTACATCCCAATAAATATTCACAGTTAGGTTTAAAAATATATCTGCATTTCCCTATGTGTAACATGCCATGGTTTCTGAATGTTGCTCTCAACGCAGGCACTTAACTGCTAGAGGACCCAGTGGGTACTATAAGATGTCATCTGGCTGGGTTAGTGAGGTGGGCTCTAGTGAGCAGTTGCCCTGTGATTTTGATGTTGAGCATCAAGGTTAGTTAGCCTCAGCCCTCAAAAAACTGTTCCAAAATGCTGAATATATTGTAGTTCTAAAACCATAGAATTTGGAAGCCTTAGTTTTTACCTAGTTATATTTTTATAGGAAACTGATTAAGCAGTTTCACACTCACATGTAAGAAGTTGCACACTTTAAAGTCAGTTTTTTGCTTGTACATTTCACTTACACTTATCTTGTATATTGTACTAGATGACTAGCTGCAGGATGAAGCTGTTAGCTCTAGTGTCAATGGGTCCATCAGACTTTTACAAAATTCGAGTAATAATTAGATTTAACCTAGTGTTGAGTTTTGTTTTTGTTTTGTCTGACACAAGGGCTCACTATGTAGCAGACTGGCCTTGAGCTCTGGAAGATCCTGTCTCCCAACAACTGGGATTATTAGCATGCACCACCACCCCTGGCTAAAATACATATTTCAGGGTCATTTTATCTTAGGTTCTTTATTCTCTGAATACTATGATATGTAAAATGTGCAGCAGCTGAGCAGATTTCCTTAGAAGAAGTCAACCCAGAAGAATTTTGATGCTATCATTTCCAGATCATCTTCTTTCCTTTCTTTTTTGAGCTAAAAAAATTTAAAATCATCATACATCCGAATGTTCTTTGGTCATTAGATGGTTATTAACCACTGTTTACCTATTAATACCTTTGAAACTAGGGTTAAATAATCCATTAAAGAAACTAATATAAATCAATATTTTGCTAAAAATAAACTTTCTTTATACTTTAATTGTTTTCATATACCATGAAAATTCATGCTTCTATTTAGTTTAATTTTATTTTGCTTTTTTTAAGATAGGGTCTTGCCATGTAGTTCAGGCAGACCTGAACTGTAGCTCCAGCTGGCCTCAAATTATCAGCAATCCTGTTGTCTCAGCCTCTGGAGTGCTGGGATTACAGGCCTGTGTCACCATGCTGGGCTCTTCCTATTTAATTTAAATGATATAACCATTATGATACACCCTCTAGTATGTATACTGATATTATACTAAGTGTCTGCTTGGTAAATGCTCAGTATCACTTTCTACTTTTTCTTTTCTAAATTGTTTCAGTGATAATCTTCTAAATTGGTGGTTTTCTTCTTAGGCAGACTTGGGGACTTGGGTTCAATACCCAGTATGTCCAGCTGGCCCCACCCCTGGAGCGCACTGAGATGGCAATTGAGACTGGGTGTGGTGGCGCATGTCTATAATCCTAGCACTTGGGAGGCTGAAAACAGGAGAATCACTACACGTCTTATCTGTGTAGTGAGACCCTGTAGTCCCTCTACTAAATATGTAAAAAATAAAATAAATTGGTAGGTTTTGCCTTTTCGGGGGAAATTCAAATTTTAATTATAAATTATACACAAAGGAAAAACTACAGCCCCTTTGGATGTGTGATATCTTTTATGAAAAATGTATAACTTATGTAGAATCGTTGTCTTTAAGTGTACCTCACCTCTAGAAATTCCATTATTGATGATTTTGGCATTTCTCAATGGTTACAGTGTCCACAGATTGTGTTTGTAACACAAAGGCATGTACCAAACACCCTCCTTAATATGGTTAGCCTAGAAGAAATCACTTACCTGAAGTGTCTCAAATGTAGTTGTTACACTTGTACCTCCAGACAAGTTGTGTATGTCTTGGAAGACTGGAGTTTTTCCCTTTCTTTTCTCCTCCTGCTCCCCTTTGGTGCTGAGGATTTAACCAGGACCTCACACATGCTAAAAACACATGCTCTGCTGCTGAGCTACATGTCTATGCCTGAGTTTTTCCTTTTAAAATTCAGAAAGACATGTTCCTTCCTTATAAGTGCAGAGTCACAAATGGATGCTAGAGGGCAAAGAGCACATGGCTAGGATCAGGGAACACTTACAACTAAAGAACAGACCATCAGATGTAGTGGGTTTAATTTACTCAGATTATGAGTAATGAGACTGACTTCAGCTCAGCCTCCCAAAATAATAATTAGTTCGTCCCTGGCAGGTCCTCCATGTAATGCACAACTTTCAGTTTGATACCACAGTGGAAGATTATTCTGATGAAACTATGCCAAATTTGGCTTGACATATTTAGTCAACATTTCATAACAACTGAAACTTTTTATATTCCAAGAGACTGGGCCAGAAGCCAAGCTAATCCTTAATAGGCTTAAACTCTTTCATTCTAGCCTGGTGTGGCCCTTTTTTGTATACTTAAGATACTGGCAAGCTCAATAAATATATAATACTAGTTAATTATAACCTCTGCTCTGAATTTCTATATAGAAACATTACACACTTTATTTGGATGAGTATTCAATAAATGCACTACCTTCTAACATTTGCTGAGTCACTTGATTGAGTTCGTGTTCCATTCAGCACTTTGAGAACTTTTAAACATTTGCGTGAAGCACCAGTGAAGCTATGATTGTGTTCCCACAGCACATTTTTTACTCCTACCTTCAAATCTGAAATTTCACTTAGGAGTTGTTGCAACATTTTATACCTATTTATCTAATACAGCTTGTCTAAGTCAGAACTTTACAACAATCAGGTCATTTATTCCTGCCTCCTTTGCTTTTCTCCAGAGTTGTAGGTGCTGGATTCCACTTACATTAATACCTTACATTTTTCTAATTATGTGGCTTTTTGGTATTGAACATGAATGTGTTATTATTGCAGATCAAAGACAATGCGAAGGAACAAAACAGTTCACTTTTCTAAAAGGAAGCCCCTTATAATTGAGACCCCTTAGAAGAAAAAGCGCTGTGGAAATTAAAATAGCTAACCTTTAGTGAATACTAATTGCCAGTTAGTAATCTGAGCACTTTATATACTCTTCCTCCTCACTACCTCCATATGTAGGCTCCACAGTTAATAAATGACAAAGCAGGTAGCCTGACTACAGTCTGTGTTCTTAAACATTAAATTAGTTCTTGTCCAGATTAATAAGAAAAAGGGAATGAGGAGAAGGTAGAGATGGGGTAGTTGCAACTATGACAAGAAAATTAGCATTACTGTCACCTTGACATTAATACATTTTGTGATTCTTCAGAGAATCTTCTCTCAGGAAGTATCTAATTTTTTTTTTTCTTTTGTATGAAACATTAAGTTTCATACAAAACTTTGTGTTGCCCAACTGGGCTCAAACTTGGAATCCTGTCTCAACCTCCCAGAGTGCTGAGATTACAGGCATGTGCCACCATGCCACGCTAACACTAAATCATATGTGGATACTTAAATCAGTTTCTGCTAAGTCCCAGGTGTTCTTGATAGGAATCTAAAATATACCTTACATGTTCACGCCTGTTGTAAAAATCCTCTTAACCATGTATCTTTGCTACAACAGCAGCACACAGAATTCATTCCCATAGCCTTTCCAATTATAGGTGGCACAGAAAAATAAAAAATCCCTTTTATTTTATTGGTATGGGGAATTGAACTTAGGACCTCATACTTGCCAGGCAGGTATTGTGCCACAGAGCTACACCCACAGACCTTGTTTAATTCCTATTTTGTAAATTTAGTAAGAAATTGAAGGTGTTTCCTCATATCTTTCCTTATTTGGGGAGGTATTTTTAAAAATCTAAACTACTTGTTTTCACTAGTTAATTAAGTAATATGGATTTCCATACATCCTTTATATATATGGAAGTTATTTAAATGTAACCATTGAGCAGAAAATGTGTAAGAAAAATAATACAGAATGTTGTGCCTATATCTATTGGCAAATAAGGTGCACTCCATAGTAGGATTTACAAAATGAAAAGATTTCTAATTTAAAGATAAAGTAAGGAAATGATACTGGCTTTTTTCCTAAAATTAATATCTTAAATCTGTAAAATTTCTTTCTTATCTTTCCTTTAAAATAATGCAAAGTTAACTAAGAAAAAATTTCCAAAGATACATATTTCATGAGGAGAAAGGGTTTTACAAAACATTACCTCATTTAATCATGGGAAGAGATTGAAGGTGAATATTGAAGGAATAAGCCAATGTGTGGCGCTCTAGCTACCTGCTTTGCGCCAACGGGGCTGCAGGGCACAGGATCAGCAGGTAAACTTTGTATGTAATATATGCAGTTAAAAAAAAAAAGTTCTTGTCTTTTTTTTTTTTTTTTTTTTTTTTTTTTTTTTTTGCAGTAGTAAGGATTGAACTCAGGACCCTGCACTTGCCAGGGCAGGCACTTAATTCTACTGAGCTATCTCCCTGGCCCAGTGATTCCACTTTTCTAATGGCATCAAGAAGGATAAATTACTTACAAATAAATTCAACAAAAGTGTAAAACATCCTTTAAAAAGCGACATATTTTTAAAAACTGAAAAAGACATAAATAGAAAAGCATTTTATGTTCAGTAGCATGGAACACTGAAGATGGTAGTAGTCCCCAAGCCTGGAACACTTAAGATGATAGCAGTCCCCAAACTGATCATCAGATTCAATGTAATCCCTATCAGAATCCCAGATGACTTGTAGACATTGATAAACTAACCCTAAAATACGTATGTTCTATAGATTCAAGCTTACATAAGCCTCAGACCTCTGTGTTAAAGGTTTGGTCCCCAAGGTGATACTGTTTGGACAAGGTGGAAACTACGAGGTTAGGTGTAGGAGAAGGGCAGTCTTTAGGTCACCGGAGGCAGAGTCTTGAGGAAGACGATGGGACCCCAGTGCCCTTTTTTTCTTTCACTCCCTCATTCATGATGGAGTGGTTTTGTTCTATATGCTCTACTGTGGGCCCAAAGTAATGGGTGGGGATAATCAATAATGAACTGGAACCTCCAAAATGGTTAGCTAGAATAAAACCTTTTCTATATAAGTTGGTTTTCTCAGGTAGTTTGCTATGATGATGAAAGCTAACTAGTACAATATGGAAACACAGGGGAACCAAAGTAGCCAAAGCAATCTTTGTTCGTTTGTTTTTATGTATTTAGTATAGAGTCTACAAGACCACTCATAGTGATCCTCCCGTTGTCAGCCTCCCGAGTGCTGGGATTACAGGCACACACCACCCCGCCGACTCAATGCTGTCTCAGCATGCCCCGGCAGAGGGGCGAGCAAGGCACGCCGGGGATCAAACGCTGCTGTGCTCTGCCTAAGCAGGCACTTCAGCCTGCTGCGCTATCAGGCTGGCCCTTGTTTTTTTGATTTTATTTTATTTTATTGCCAAAACAATCTTTATAAAGAACAAAGCACAAAGCAAGAGGACTCACATTTCCTGATTTCAAAACTTACTCTAAAACTACAATTAAGACAATGTTGTAGCTAAAATTAGGAACAAGACAAGCACGCCTACAATGACCACTCTTGTTCAGTACAGTTCTGGAAACATCAGACCAATTGGACAAGAGAAAGAAAAGAAATGTGGATAGGAAAGGAAGAAATCAAATCATCACTTGCTGGTGACATGATACTCTACATGGAAGACTCCAAAAACTGCCAGTCACTCCTAGATTTAATAAACAAATTCAGTAGCATAGCAGGATATAAAGACAGCAGTCAAAAATCAACAGCATTCCTGTACACAAACAAAAACTGACTGAGAGAAATTAGGCAACGGATTTCACAACACCATCAACAAAAATGAAATACTTACAGATCAATCTAACAAAAGAAATGAAAGACTTATACATTGTAAACTACAGTACTCTCAAAAGAATTGAAAAGAATGTAAGAAAATGGGAAAAATACCCCCTGTACATAGGTAGGCAGAAACAATACAGTGAAAATGACCACACTTCCAAAACTGTTACATAAATTTAATGTCCTAAGCAAAATACCTATAGCATACCTAACAGAACTAGAGAAAACAATACTAAAATTTATATAGAGAGGTAGTGACATAGCTCAGCAGACTAAGCACCACTTAGGCAAGCACAGGGACCAGGGTTCAATCTCTGACACCACATGCTACACCAATCCCACCCCCAGGCTTGCTGACTCGGCCACAGAGACTGGGCATGGTGGCACATGCCTGTAATCCCAGTGCTATGGAGGCTGAAACGGGAGATAAACTAGGAGTCCAAGCTGCATTGTGAGTCCCGTATATGGAACTAGAAGAGAACTAGAACAGCAAAGGCAGTTCTGGGCAACAAGGCCAAGGCAAGAATCATCACAACCCTCAATGTGAAGTTATACTGCAAATTTACCATGACAAGGAAAAATTAAACAAAGAAAAACAAAACACATCGCAACAACAGACCCAACAATCAATAGAGCAGAATAAAAGACATACTAGCAACTCCAAGAACACTCAACTACTTTATCTTTACCAGAGGTACCAAACACCTTAATTGCAAGAATTATAGCCAAAGGTTAAATAAGCAGCAAAATAGAGGATAGATACTGGGAAGTAGGAAAAATATGTTCAAATAGGAAGGGGAAAGAGAGATGTAGGGAGAAAAGGGAAAGAACTTAAAAAAGAAAATGAAAAACAGTGGAAACAAAAATTTTGTAAC